>SNQJ01S0002489.1:152389-171310 GCA_010110895.2 Picea sitchensis
AATCATGTTACCCACAAGGTATTCCTTCAATCTTATTGCCTATTTCTTCTACATTTCTTCTACATGATCATTTAGTTTTTTCTAAAAGGAAAATATTTCCATGCATGGAAATAAAGTTATGAAGTAATAAATATATGACCATCACCCATATTTACACCAGTAATAATTTAGATTCGTGGAGGGTGGTATGTATTTCATCGATAGCCACAGTGCATTCAGGTATTCTAACAAATGTCCCATACTTTGACATGGATTTCAAGTTCAAGATCTCCATTTCGAGGGCTCCTAGAATGTGAGTCTGAGGCCTCTTCAAATTCTGTTAATTCAGATAGCTTCTGTAGAAAGGATTCCACTAACTCCGATAGTAGTTGCAGTACTAGTAACATCAATAGCTCCAAACCTTCCACCTAGAGTTCGCAGGATTCAGAATGCAATAACTAATCCTTTCAGACAGTGCCGGAATAAAAGTGCGTTAATAACAGATTGAAATGTCTTCCTTGCATATGGTCCCTGTAAGTATAATATTGTTTTCATGTGTAGATTGACAACTTGCAACTATGTTATGTGATAGATTGGGTAAGTTGCAACGCCATGATATATATCACAATACAATGAATATGAATTATTATTTCANGTCTTCCTTGCATATGGTCCCTGTAAGTATAATATTGTTTTCATGTGTAGATTGACAACTTGCAACTATGTTATGTGATAGATTGGGTAAGTTGCAACGCCATGATATATATCACAATACAATGAATATGAATTATTATTTCAGTCATTCTTGTGCAGTTCGTTCTCCTCTTATTGTAAGTTTGATGGCATTGGGTGAAGTACAAGAAGAGTGGTCGAGTTGAACAGAATCAATGAAGAAAGGCATATTTTCTTCGTCTGCACTGCACTCTGACTAGTTAGCCAGGTGGTCGGTGTACACAAGATCCTTAGCACTGTAGAAACGGTGGGAATATATGGAGTCTTGTTCTTGTCCAGTAACCACGTCAACCCTATTAATTCACATTCTTTGTTGTAAATCTCGTTGTTCCTTCCTAAGTAATGCCCATCCTTGTCTAGACTCCCCTTAACCTGCAAACAATGCGACCCCTTTTTAAACTCAATAATTTAAGTCTAGCATGTTTGATATCATTGAGATTGGAAGTTATAAACAAAATATAACACATCATTGAGGTTGGAGCCTTATAATTTGATAGTCTTTTGGTCTAGTATGTAGTATAGGATACCTTCCGTTGCACCTAAAGGTTGTTGGTGGTGCATCCATGGTAACAAGGGTTAGTGCAGTTTCTATCCAGGGCTCGAACAACAGAGAGCAGCGTGACTGCATTGTAGTCGGTGGAGACATTGAAGGAATTCGGGCAGTTGAGGGAGGCGATATGGTGTAGCCTTATGCCGTAGAATAAAATAATCAGATCACAGGAAGCGTTGGAGCTGGGGATGTTGATGCCTTGGGTGATTAGAGAGCTCTGAAATTTGTTCCCATTTTGATAATGAAATTTCAAAATTTCAAAAATTTTGACAGTGGAAATGCCTTCTCATGCCCCTTCATATTGGAACAACTTTATATTTCAATTTATAGCACCCCATCGTAAGCCTCTTTAACATCGGTGCCCCCTCTGTTGTTCTCTCTTCCAGATCTGTCCCTACATCCCATTCCTCTCACCCTACTTACTCTTTTCCATAAATCTCATTTCTCCCCCTCTTCATCACCTCGAATCCCATCCCCTCCCCCTTTTTTCTCCTTCAATTGCATAGTGACAAGAAATAAATCCCAAAAAAATATAAATGAAGATGAGGAGGAATTTGGGAAAACCCAACAGTTAAAAAGTGGTTGAAAACCAAGTAAGAAAAAAAGAGAAGATCCACTTACCTTTCGGAATCATCTGAATCGCATTCATACTTCATAGGACTCCAATACGGTCTATGCTTGGCCCTCTCAACCATGACATATTCAATATCCTTATATTATCTGACCTTGGGCGTGTTGGGCTATACTGTTGGTGCCTGAGCTTCCTGTAATCATTGAGGAGATTCTTCCATTTGACCTTACACATGGTGGGGGAGCTGACGTAACCCCTCTCCCTCATGATCTACGATATCTAATCCCACGAGTTCTTGTTGGACTTGGAAGTATCGAAGACACTCTCTAAATATTTTCTATAGGTGAGCATGGTTTGAATCGCGTCTTGAACCCATGTCTCAGCCCTCTTCTTGGGGGCCTTCAATTCGTGGTCATCCTCGCTACTCTCAATGAGTACCATGTGATATTGTTGTTGTTGGAAGGGAATGGAAAATGGAAGTGGGGGTATGCCATTGGGAATCGCTTCCATGGCATTGGGTAGACGCAGGTTGAGATTTTGAATCCTTAGCTCGAATTGGGTGCGGACTCGGGGCTTCTAGGATTATTTTTTTAGGAATTCAGAGGCTCGGAATGGTGGCCTGGGACAGAAAGACGAAGGAATGGAAAGTAGGCTCTGGGCAAAGAAGAGTAGTGCAATGTATACACTAGCTAGGGAACCTGGATTTGGGGTTTGAATGCAGGGTATTCAATGTGAATTGAATTTTTAATACGGATTTTTATTGTGAAATATGTAAAATGTAATGCATGTATTTAATCAGGCTAGGATAGGTTTTGAACTTGAAACAACGCATGAATTCTGACCAGGTATTCCCAAAGAATCCGCAAAAACGATGAGTACACAACTCATTAGGGATTCAATGAAGCCTAGGGAATGGATTCCTTCAAAAACTTCCCTAACTACTTTTGCGTTAGAGTAGTCAATTTGGATGGCAAAGACCGGGGACTTATCCTCCCTTGCAATTTTGCTAGTGAAACATGACAACTTATCTACACATACAAAGTAGGTTTCAAGTCTTTCTTATTTTTATTGGTTTCATTTTTTTCTCGTTTTTCCGGACTTTTAAAAGAGAATAGATTTTATAGTCATCTCGACGACCTGAATTGTTAATTTACTGAATAATATGAAAATATACTTTAACAAAAAACCAATAATAAACACCAAACTATTCACTAGAACACTCAACACAAGAATGTAGACAAAACCCTTGAGGTAAGGTAACACCATATATTAATCTTTATGGAATGATAAAACTCCTCAAGCAATCATTTCTTGTACAATCACCATATTCTTCACTATGTCCCATTACATTGCTTACACTTCTTTATATCTCTCTCTCTATCTCCTAGGAACCTTCTAGAGAGTCTTCTCACATTTATTACATTTAACTACCATAGTGGGCATTTATTTATATAGTGGACTTAATCCACCTTACATTGAATGACCACATTCTCATATATTAAATGACTTCCACTAATAATACATAACCACATTCCCATTGGGCACCTCCCTAGATACCCCATATTATCTCCCTAGGTATACTACATTCCATCCCCCTTCACATGTTTCATCCTCGAAACATAAGAATAAACCATACAATATGACCAACAAGCAATGTAGCCAACTGGTACCAAGTATGACCATCCATCCATCCCAAAGGAAGTTGAACAGGATGTCCATATGTTTCCATGCCACCCTGATCTTGCTCTGCATCATGTCGGGGTTTCCATGGTATTATTTCTGTAGCTTGAGCTCTTTGTGTAGTGTCGGTAGTCCTCCATGCACCTCTTGATCAGTTTCCTTTATGGTGCCTTGCTGGTGCATAAATGTGTTGGTGCACATGCATTTTCCTTGATGATTGTTGTGTTTCTATATGATGTGGATAGCGATATACAACAATTGTAGGAATTTTTTCTTTTTTCTTCAAATTTGCAACACTTTGTGCCTTTGATTCAATGACCACCTTATCTTCCTGATTATGTCTTTCCTGTAGTTTTGCTTCATCTCCTTATGTAGACTCTCCCTCTGATTCAACTTCATACTCATCAATAACTTCTTTGCTAGCTTCCATGGGCTCATCTTTCTTACTAAGAGACACATCCTGCAATGTAATTTTCTGTTTCTTGTACCAAAGTTTTAGAAACTTCTTTTGCACATTAATATTAATGGTACCCACTGATTCTATCCAAGGATATCCCAAAACAATGTCTTCATCACCCATATCTAGAGCCTCAAAATCCGAATGCAACACACATTTATCCATAATGAGCTTCAAATATTTAAAAAGATTAACATTTTCACCTGCAACCTGTGTGCTTTGAATATTCTATGTCGGAACTTACAATCTATTAACCAATTGAATATCAACAAAATTTTGTTTGCAACTAGGGTTAATAGAAACAATTGCATTTTCTTTATGGATACAACCATGAACTTGTAATACAGATTTTCCACATGAGAATAAACTCTTGGTGATGCCTTTATCCTTACTCTTTGTATGAGACCACTTGTCTAAAAGTAATTTTTCAAGTGCTTCCTCATAAAGTGACATCCACTCAGAATGGTGAAATGATTTCCACCATATGAGAGCATTACCTTTGAAACCCCAGTCTACAAAATATTTCTAGTGCCCTTTCCACAATGACTTGTGAGATTGTATAAATTATTCAATACTAGGGTCATCATCTCTTCGAGTTAAAAACATCATGCTTGGAATAAATCTTCAACAATAACCACATTCCCATTGGATAACTCCCTAGGTACCCCATATTATCTCTTTAGGTATACTACATGAACTATGGCCAAGCGGTAAAGGTGGTTGAGGGCAATAAGGTTTTGGTGGAATTGCATGCAGATCGTCATGGGATGGCATGGACTGCAACAACAAAACAACTAACTGTTAGAGATACTTGCAGAAGCTCAAAACCGTGAACGAATCAATTTTATTTATTTTTAAAATCAATTTTATACTTTCACAATTAAGAAAATATTTTTTCCCTCATGGATATTTAGTCCTGTCAATAGCATGAGAGCCAATAAAAAAATAAAAATACAAATTTTCGAAAATTATAAAAAAGATTTTTTATTTTAAAAAAAATTGAATAAGTAAAAATTAATCCACAAAATAATACAAAATCCAGAAAATAATGTCCCAAATGCATGGGTTAATAGGCTTTTGACCGCTGCACAATAGGTTGGGACTTATAAGGCTTTTTACATGATTTTTGGGGATGCAAAAACTTGATCATGGTTAGATGGGAGAACCCTTGTTTATAGGAATTAGTAGTTATATACATAGAGAAACAATTTTAAAGAGATTTAAAGTTTTTGAGTTCAAATCATATAATATTATATATGGCTTTATGTGGATAGATCATTTTTAAATAATATAAAAAAAATTATATAAAATAAGTGGAATCATCAACAAAGTTATTTAGTACTTATTTATTAAGAAAAAGAAAAATTACATAGCCAATGCAAAAATAAATAGAATATAGAATAAAGTTTGCAATGTTTATTTGAAAATGGATAAATGAATCATTTGCTTATAACAAATCTTAAAAATTATGGATCAACCCTAATATATTAGAAATCCAAAATTCTTGGTAAATTTAGAAATTGTTTGGTACATGTAAAGCTTTTTAGTGTTATAGTTTGTACATAAGGTTTCCTTTTTATATATTATTCTTATTTTTTAATATAAAAGCTTTTTAGTGTTATAGTTTGTACATAAGGTTTCCTTTTTATATATTATTCTTATTTTTTAATATAAATAAACAAAGTTATAGTTGGAACATAATTTGGTTTCTTTTTTATATCAATTTTCTGAATGTTTTTATATAAATTTTTTATTTTTTTAATATAAATTTTTAATAATATAAATAAATTTATAGTTTATATATAATTTCGTTTCCTTTTCTTATCAATTCTCTCATCCTCCGGTTTTAAATTTGTTCACTCATAAACTATTTTAACTTCTAAAAAACAATAGTAATAACTTATAAAAAGTAACAAGATGGTCTTTTTTTTTTTTTGATAAACTATTTTAACTTCTAAAAAACAATAGTAATAACTTATAAAAAGTAACAAGATCTTCTTCTTTTTGTTGCTCTTGGTTTGTGGACTACCTCTGTTACTGTATTTTATCAAACTTTTCGTAGCAACATTGCGACTCATTTTATTTTGTGTTTTGATAACTTCAATTTTAATAAAATATAAAATAAAACATTACCTTAAATCACCATTGACTTAAAAAACCTTCACCATAAGCTTACATCATCTCAAAGAAATATGAAAACGTCCTCTTATCATATCAAGTAAATAAGGCAAAAGACTAGGGTTCACATACCGAATTTGAAGTCTATTCTAGCGACAAACGCAGCCAAAGGACTCTTAACTATCCGCGTTATAGTACAAGAAAAACATAATCTTATGAGAGCAGTAAACCACAAACATTATAACCATAACATGTAGAATCTGAAAGCAGAGAGAAGGAATGCATGGTCATCAATTTGGCTTCCTGCAGTTTTTGCGGATTTGTCCGCTGGTGCCAGTGAGGGGACTGATATTACCCATATTCACCATGGCAGCGCCGAAGTCCGTATTAAAGGTTTTCTGATTGGTACTGTAGGTAGTAACCTGGGAATCTGTAGAACCTCCATTAAACAGCTGCTGGTCGGAGTGGAGAAGTCCCTTTTGGCTTTTCAGATTTCTGTAGTACTTGTTGTCAAATGTGGTGGAAGTAAGGAGATCCAATGGTGAGAGGTTATTGTCGCTTCCTGTACTTGGGCACTTTGCCTTCAGGGAACTGGTAAATGCTGCATTAATGTTGGATTCGTTGTAGATGCGAGTCCTGAAGGTTGTGCACCGAGCTTGGCCGATGGTATGCGCACCTAGTTCAATAACAGGGAAAGAATGAAGAGTTCAGATCCTATCGTGGGCATATCGAATAAATAACAGGGAAAGAATGAAGAGTTCAGATCCTATCGTGGGCATATCGAATAAATTATAAATGAATATTTGAAGCTGTCTTAATCATACGCCATATATATATATATATATTATATATATATATATTATATATATATATATATATATATATATATACCTGATAGTACAATCATATCCTTAATTGTAAGGCCCTGAGTTTGAAAAGATGAAATGAGAGCACTGAGATTGCTAGTGGGAGCCGGAATGTTGGTGTTTGCAGCGCTTAGGCTGGCAGTCGCCGAGTCTCTTCTTCCAAGCATCACCGTCCATGTTGGACCTCCCAACTACGATCAATAATATTGAAGATTAAAGAAAATTACGTGCACGAAATAAAATTAGGGTTATGAATATGATTGAGGATGGGAAAATCTAGGGCAGTAGACAATTACTTCGACAACAGAATCTCTGGCCGCGATAGCCAAAATGTCAGCGCACGAAACGATTCCGCTGCAAACTGCTTCCAGTTGTGATTTGATGGTGTCTATCACGTCGAAACCCCTCACCGAATTGTTGTTGGGAAGAGCAGTCTTTTCCCCGGTGATACTGGAAGAGTCGTCCAACAGCACAGACCCATCGCAACCCTGAAAGAACAGGCTTCCATTTAATAAGGACGAACATACAGAAGATCACGATCAACCGATTTAAACTCAACAACAGATTGATTCCAATGGCAGAGAAAATAGACGCAACAACGGATAGATTCCAATGGCGGCGAAAAAAAACTGAAAACGTAAAATTACGTTAACGAAACAGTCATGAAAGTGAAGGCGGAGCAATGATGCCCCCATGCGCTTCTCATTGGCCACCGCTTTCTTCACAGCGGCCTTCACGGTTGACAGGGCTTTGGAACACGACGTAGCATAATACGTTGAGTTCAGCTGAGCGTCCGCAACGGTCGTAAACAAGATCAGAGCAATGCACGCTACAGATAATCGCAATGCTGTAGAGGAAGTCATGATGCTTCAACGCGGTGAAATCTTCGGCTGTTTGAATGGCTTTTATAGATGCAAATTCTGTCCGACTAGCTCCCATTGACGCAACACCGAGATTAACGCGTGCACAAAGGACTGTAGGCGCCACCGATTTTCGAGCTTCTGTCGTGGGTGTCGTGAAAAACACGAACTCTCCTTCAACCCTGTCGAGCACTATGCCCCACGAGCCTAACACGACATGAGTAGTTGGATGCTTTGCTCTATCAATATATATATGTTTAGTATATGGGCCTACTCAACTTTAGGGAAGACGGAAACCTTTAGCATGCGGTAAACGCATTTCCACACGATGAAGAATTTTATGTAACTTGTTATAAAAATTTGTACTGCCAAGTCAACCTTGTCTTTATTCCTTCAATCACGGCACGCACTTCAGTTCATCACCATTGACTTCGAGACATTTTCTTAATCCCTTAAGAAGTGGAGTGTGACTATGAAGTTTTGGAAATTGACCTGCAAAATGGTTCTCCGGGCCAATTTGATCTTTTTAATATAGGTTAGTGATATACCCATATTAGATCTTCAAATTTTATCTTCTAATTAGTTTTATATTTTTTAAATTCGATGAGAATGCGTAAATTTCAATATTATTTTAATAAAAAAATATATATTGATTTAGTTTTTCATTTATTTTTTAAAGATATATTCATTAAAAACTTGTTAAGTTGGAAGATTTATTTTTTCATTTACTTTTGAAGGATATAAGTTAGCAAAGTAGTAATTGATAGAGTAGAGTTCAATATCATTTTGATGAAAAAAAAATTAAATTTTTTTTTAAAAAATATTGATTTCAATACTATTTTGATAAAAAAAAATATTGATAAATCCAAAATTAAGAAACTTAAACTATTTCCAATTTATAGAAAAAATAACTATATCAACTCACCTCTAAATTAAGCAAAATACAAGTTTGGCTCACTCACAATTATATTAACATTTATATAAATTTAAGACCACCATTACAAAACCTGAGGCGATTTCAAAGTCAAGTTGGGCAATTTTGGATTTCAAATTATGAGTGGTGGCAATTTGAGATCGCAGATTTGGAGCTAGGAAATTTACGATTTCAAATTAAGACTGTTGGCAAGTTTAGATTACAAATTAAGACTGTTGGCAAGTTTAGATTACAAATTAAGAGTGGAACAATTGAATTTTTCAGATTAGTGAATAGTCAAACTAATATTTGCTTTGCTCTTATCTTTTCCTTCTTATGCAAACTAATGTTTCCTTTGCTCTTATATTTTCTTTCTTACGCAATATTAACTAAACACATTTTAAAGTAATAATAATAATAACCCTTGAAAGGTGACCATGGGAATTTACAAATGGTATCAGAGCCTTCATTCTCCATTTTCGCGCTGGGTATGATAACAGATCTCTCGCTCTGTTAAGTTTTGTTGTTAATAAAGAAAGAATTTAGAGTTGTATCAAGAGTCTCGGGCCTTTGAAAGACAAGGTTTCCACTCTTGCGACTCTCTGAAGCCGTATCAGAAGTCTCGGGCCTTTGAAAGACAAGGTTTCCACTTCTGCGACTTCCTGACAGAGTAACTAGTTTCTGCCTGAGCAGTCGGCCAGGAGCCTATCTGGCATTCTCTCTCTCTGGAGCAGAGGACTAAGATTAAACGTCCTGCTTTTCTGTGCAGTTATAGTTATCTCTCCTATAACATATGGATTCTTCAGTTTCTTTCTGTGAATTACAAAATGCTAAGGATCAAAGTACATCTGGAAGAGACTCTATTAGCAGTCTAGAATCTATGTTTACACATAATAGATCCCACAGTGTAAATTATGCCAACATTGAAGAAGTAGAAACTCAACCTCAAGCTGCTTGGAAATTACCCACTATATCCCCCAGCCAAGTCTATAAAGACCTAAATATGTTTCATCTCAAGGTTGTTTCTAGGGTAATTGTGAAGGAATCAGTAAGCCAAATACAACAAAATAGTGATGTCAGTCAGACTATTTCCCTGATAAATGTCAAAGAAGTCCAAAATGAAACCAAAAAACATGGAACAAATTATCTACATTTTGGATGTATCAGAGTTGGAATTAGTCCCCTGGTTCATAAAGGCATTGATTCCTATGCTCTATGTATAGTCAGGGATATGACACACAACAAATTCACTGATTCATTGATAGGTGGGATTGTAGCCCCTCTTTCTAATGGTCCTGTTTATTTTGATTGTTTTTCCAACTTTTCTGTATATACTTTTGATGATAACCTTGGAGATATTCTGAAACTCCAAATCAGAACTACTGGATTTGATATGTGTCAAACTAGAACAAATATATCTATACAAACTAGGGGATACTTTAGACATACCAATACTTTATTTCCTGCAGTCTTACATACCCCTAGCCGAACTTCTCAATCCAGTACTTTGGTGCTAACTGACCCATTAAATCAAAAAATGGAGCATCAAACAATTCGGTGGGAAAATCTTTCTTTCCCTACAGACTGGGTTATTGATACACCAAAAGCTCCAATCCCAAGGGCAATCACATCTGCCCAAATAAAAGAATCTACATCCTCCGCAGTCATTTCCTTTCCACAAAAATCTCTATCTTGGAACAACTCTTCAGTTTCTTCTTCGTCATCCACCTCATCCTTCTATTTACATCCTTCACTCCACTCTTTAGCAAATTCTATTGGCCATGTTCCTTTTGCAGTACAATGTCTAGATTGTGGGAAATTAGTCGCTCTATCCACTCTCTCTACATTCAAAGAATAATACCAATTACAATTTGAACATAGCCATCATAATCCCTGCACTAACCTTCCACTGACAAACTCTACCGCAAAAGAAACCTGTCCTCACCCACAGTGTTCTGACTTCCCTTTTCCTCACAAACCAAATGTTCTTGTTATAAGAACAAACTCTTATATAGAAACTAACAGAAGATGTCAAGTAACTATACCACCTGACCTTAAAAAGCCATCTGTACCTGAAATCGAGAAATTTCTCTCTTTGATGGTTGCTTGTAAAAAACATAAAATAAATTTAGAATGGATGAAAGCAATGTTAAATTGGGATCTATTTAGTCATCCATGTGCATAAGACTTTGCTTCAAATAGCTCAGATGAAGAAAAACTGAGCTTATCAAAAGAATGGAAAACCCATATGGATGAAAAGGATATGTTTATTTCCTTTTATGAATGGAGGACTAAAAGAAGACTTTTGAAGCCAAGAAATTGCTCTGAAATGGCCTTGGAATCATATTCAATCAAGCCAATATGTTGTCATGTACAAACTCTTTCTATCTCAGATATGGGAAAAGAAATAGGTAAACTTAAAAGGTTTATCAAAGAACACGAGGAAAAGACGGAACAAAAAGAAGAGCAAGTACTTCCAATATTACATCAAAAGTTTCATGTCCTTGTGGATTTAAAAATTCAAGGAGTGCCTTTTCATCTGAAAACATTGTTAGATACAGGATCAGACCTCAATCTTTTGAATAAAGATATTATTCCTGTAAATTTCTGGCAAAAGACACAAGCAAGTGTTGTTGGACTTGGAAATATCC
The DNA here is from genome assembly GCA_010110895.2 of Picea sitchensis. Classification (NCBI taxonomy): domain Eukaryota; kingdom Viridiplantae; phylum Streptophyta; class Pinopsida; order Pinales; family Pinaceae; genus Picea; species Picea sitchensis. Next base: position 163,767 of record SNQJ01S0002489.1, read on the forward strand.
CAACAGAAATCTCTTTTGAAATTCCTGAAGCTACTCTTTGCTTCAAACAATATTGCCTACATCTAAAATTCTTGCTAGCAGACATTCCTATAGCTTGCATTCTGGGGACACCATTCTTTGCAGCAGTTGAACCCCATGGATCTACTATGCTAGCCAATAATAGACCTGGTTATTTTATTAGCATTCTCTCTGCGCCTGAAAATAAGAAAGTTACTATAAAAATTCCTTTTGTATCTGTCCCAAGGATATCTAATATGGTAAAACCCATAAAAAATAAAATCCTCAATATTGAAGAATTAAAAGGAAAACAATCTGGAATAAGGATAAAAGAGCAGTTAAACGAAAGTCAAATTCAACAAAAAATTCTTTTGTTGAAACAAGAATTCAGAGATCAAGTATGCTCTGAAAATCCCACAGCTTTTTGGAAGCAAAAGAAACCTAAAGTTTCTCTCCCATACAAGGAAGACTATCAGGGAAAACCATGTTGAAGCAGCGCTATCCCTATGAATGCTGAATATCAGAGATTGTGTGCAGAGGAAGTTAAAGGACTTCTTAATAAAGGCCTCATCAGAGAATCTATTAGTCCTTGGAATTGTTATGGTTTCTATGTGAATAAACATTCTGAACTAGTAAGAGGCATTCCCAGGCTAGTAGTAAATTATAAGCCTTTAAATAAAGTCGTGTTCGATGACACATACCCTATCCCAAATAAGACTAGTTTGGTTAAAAGGATTGTTGGTGCAAAAATATTTTTGAAATTTGATCTAAAATCAGGATTTTGGCAAGTGGCTATCAAAGAAGAAGATAAATTTAAAACAACTTTCAATGTCCCACATTGACATTATGAATGGAATGTTATGCCATTTGGCCTAAATAATGCACCATCCAAATTTCAAAGGGTCATGGATGATACACTAAAACCTTACTTTGATTGGCTTATTGTATATATTGATGACATTCTTGTGTTTTCATCCTCTGTGGATCAACATTTTAAACACCTTAAGAAATTTCTGCAAATAATCAAGCAAGCAGGCCTAGTATTTTAAAAAAAGAACCTTGAATTATTCAAAATAGAAATCAAGTATCTAGGCCAAACCATAAAAAATGGAGAGCTTACTTTGCAGACACATGCTGTAGGATTTACTAACAAATTCCCATATAAAATAACTGAAAAGGTTCAGTTATAAAGATTCTTGGGTAGTATAAATTATATTAGCCATTTCTACAAAGGTTGTGCCCAAGACAGAAAATTATTAAATGACAGGTTAAAGAAAGACCCTACTCCTTGGACCGAAGCCCATTCTCAGGCAGTCAGAAACATAAAGTCCAAAGCCAAAAATCTTCCCATACTGCATAATTTTGATGATGACCTCCCCAAAATAGTTGAAATAGATGCCAGTAAGATTGGATGGGGAGCAGTCCTCAAACAAATCAGACATCAGGGAGATAGAAAAAAAGAAGAAATTATCAAATTTGCTTCAGGTCTTTGGCAATCAGCTGAAAGAAATTATTCATCCCTATATAAATAAATAAAGGTGGCATTAAATGCCATCCATAAATTTGAAATATTTCTTATTTATAAGAAATTTCTTCTAAGAACCGATGTTGCTGCCATGAATAAAGTTTTAAATAAAGATATAAAATCTCCTCGTGATGCTAAATTTGCTATATGGCAAGCTCTGTTCAACAATTTTGATTTTTCTTTTGAACATATTAAAGGTACTATCAACTCCATCCTAGATTTCCTAAGCAGAGAACACTTACAAGCCTCTTGTATGATAATCTTTGTTCAACTTAGAAATAGAGAAGAAACACTGGTAAATATTCTTGATTCTCTAAATTGGGAAGCTTATGAATCTGAATGGAGACCACATTGGGAACTAAGAAGCACCAAAATATTGACTCAAACAACTCAGCTTGCATATTCCAATCTAGTACCAGAAATCAGAAACAGAAAAATTTCAAATGTGTTAGCTCCCATCATCACCAGAGCTTCACAAAATGCAGTTGAAGCACAAGAAGCTTTAACTAACATTTTTGATGATATTGATCTCATTTGGGACATTAGAGACAATCTGGGGAATAATCAACAATAATTCTGCCTAAACATACCACAATTATTATATCACTGGCCTGAAAGAAATCCAGAAATTCATTTCCCAAATAGTGATTATAATTATTCATCTTATAAACAATTGTGGTGGAATTTTATTCAGTAAGAAGAGTTTTTAACTCTAACCAAATTTGGAAACATCAACACAGCTACAGCAGGAAGGCCACCCCTTTGGCTTGTACATTGGTGGAAAGATTTTGGCCTCAACAAAGGAGCAATCGATCCAAGAATCTTAAGTTCTATATCTCCTTTACAATCAATCCAAAATCTCTTTGAATACAGACCAAATGAAGGCGATATGTTATGCCATTTCATAGTAAATCATTTTCAATGCACTGTCAAAGTAAAAACCATTATCTAAATTATGAATGGCCAACCTTTCATTGCATGAAAAGTATATACAAAAATGTGGGACACGCTAAATTATGAACAAAGGTTTTTAATTCATATTGAAAATGATTAAAATACTTTCATGTCTTATTGGTCGATAGTGGTGTCAGTCGATTTCCGTGGGTTGACGTTACCAACCTCCACAGTGTATTTCAAGTCTAATTGGCCGATAGTGGAGCCAATCGGGTTTAGTGGGTTGACGTGACCAATATCCACTTTGTAATAATGATATATGAGCATCTTGGAAACTTGGAGCACTTCTCCAACTTTTGGCGTGGTTTGAACCACATTTCCAAGATTCTCAAATTATGTGTCTTTTGGAATGTGACAACTGATAGGGGAATCTTGCACGACTACCCCGCCAGATCTAAAGTAAGATTTATTTTTCTTAGTGGAGAATAAAGTTATGATTTGGTCGAAAGAATCTTGCATGATTTCTACCGCCAAATCCCTAAAAGCAGATTTAGTGGAAAACATGTAGGGTCCAAAGTCTTGTCAAGTCTCATCGGTGAAATGATTCTTTTCTCCACAAATTTGTATATAAGGAGATGAGGAGTTCATTCTCAGGGAGGAGTTTTTTCGGAGTAAGTCATTCTGTAAGTTGTCCGAGTCTTTCTAAATCTCCCTTCTGTCGGAGATTTTGAGTCATTCTTTGTGTATGCAAAATCCACAAATACCAGCATTCATGTCATTCCACCACAACATGTGATAGGAAAAATGCACCAAGCATCCACTATTGCAGCTAGACAGAAGTTGGTTGAAATAGGAGATTTAACCAGAATCAGATCTGCAAACAGAAACTGGTTTTGTGAACAAACACAGAGATGGAACCAAACCTCAGCATGGAACTTTTTCCAAATTAATAGAAGGAGAGATATATAGTCATGGCCACAACAAGATCCTCATCAGTGATTGTTTCAGATAAATTATTTCCAGTATAAAGCAATGTGGGATCATATTTGTTTATGGACTGACAGATACCGATATTATTACTGTATGACTAAATTTTCTTATCAGTTCTCCTCTTTCCCTAAACCAGACTGGCTTCAAGATTCTTGGAAAAAATTTGGTTTAAATCCCAGCGCTATTCATCCAGATGTCATTGACACTACCAGGATGTTTTTATTCCCTCACAGAAATTTTCCAAACACTATGTATAATTTAGAACAAATTTCTGAAAATAAGTATAAAATGTTTTTTATCAGAGAAAAGCATCCATGGGTCATCAGGATGCGGTATGTCCTACAGAAAGATGAAGATCATGATGAATATCCCGAAATGTACCGTGAAATATACACCCAACATTGGGACCCAGACCGCTTTCATCATTTCCATGACCAACAAGTAGAATAATGATTCATAATTACTTTCAAGTCTTACTGGCCAACAGTGGTGTCAGTTGGTTTGCATGGGTTGATGTAACCAACCTCCATAGTGTATTTCAAGTCTTATTGGCCGACAATAGTGTCAATCGGTTTCCATGGGTTGACGTAACAAACCTCCACTATGTAACAAATCATAAAAGGTATCTTGGAAACTTGGAGCACTTCTCCAACTTTTGGCGTGGTTTGACCCGCATTTCCAAGATTCCTATGTATGTGTCTTATAGAGTGTGACATCTGACAGGGAATCTGGCATGACTACCCCGCCAGATCTAAAAGTATGATTTACTTTTCTTAGTGGAGAATAAAGTTATGATTTGGTCAGAAGAATCTTGTACAATTTCTACCACCAAATCTCTAAAAGTAGATTGAGTGGAAGACATGTAGGGTCGAAAGTCTTGTTGAGTCTCATCGGTGAAATGATTATCTTCTCCACAAATTTGTATATAAGGAGATGAGGAGTTCATTCTCGAGGAGGAGTTTTTCGGAGTCAGTCAGTCTGTAAGTTGTCTGGGTCTTTCTAAAGCTCCCTTCTGTTTGAGCTTTTGAGTCATTACATGTGTATGCAAGTTTACATAAGTCTGTAAGTGTGAGAGCGAGTAAGAGCATTCTGCTCTGAGCATCCTGCTCATATTGTATACCCTGGCTTTAGAGCTTCGAATCTCTAATATAAATACTTCTGCAAGCGTTTATGAAATCTGAATGTTGTCTCCTATTGTGCATCTGTTAAATACTCTCATTTCTATTTGCCTACTATTGCAATCTATGTGCCTTGAAAGATTATGGTAGTTGAGGTTCTCTCAGGTGAAAGATAAATCTCTAGAGGAAAGTTGTGCTGAGGTTCTCCTAGGTCCTGGAGCACTTGTGTAAGTCCCGCTAGACAGGTGGTTGCTAAGGGAAGTTTATGGTGTTAGGTTGTTCGAAGGTTCGCTGGGAGTTTTCTTTAGGAGCATATAAGGTTCAACTTGGGGTTCGCCAGGATAACTGGATTGGTACTGCAGAGAGTACCAAGACGTAGAAGGTCAAGTAACAGAAGAAAGACAAACGCACGAGACAGATTCATCTTCAAGATTCATTCTCCGTCAGAGGAAGCCTCTGAGTTTACTTTCTGTTTTACTTTCTGTTTTTTACAACCAACCATGAAAGAGAGAAATTTCTCAATTTCAGGTACATATGGATTTTTAAGGTCAGGTGGTATAGTTACTTGACATCTTCTGTTAGTTTCTGTATAAGAGTTTGTTCTTATAACAAGAACATGTGGTTCATGAGGAAAAGGGAAGTCAGAACACTGTGGGTGAGGACAGGTTTCTTTTGTGGTAGAGTTTGTCGATGGAAGGTTAGTGCAGGGATTATGATGGCTATGTTCAAATTATAATTGGTCTTCTTCTTTGAATGTAGAGAGAGTGTATAGAGTGACTAATTTCCCACAATCTAGGCATTGTACTGCAAAAGGAACATGGCCAATAGAATTTGCTAAAGAGTGGAGTGAAGGATGTAAACAAAAGGATGAGGTGGATGGCGAAGAAGAGACTGAAGAGTTGTTCCGAGATAGATATTTTTGTGGAAAGAAAATGACTGCAGAGGATGCAGATTCTTTTATTTGGGCAGATGTGATTGCCCTTGGGATTGGAGCTTTTGGTGTATCAATAACCCAGTCTGTGGGGAAAGAAAGATTTTCCCATTGAATTGTCTGATGCTCGATTTTCTGATTTAATGGGTCAGTTAGCACCAAAGTACTGGATTGAGAAGTTCGGCTAGGGGTATGTAAGACTACAGGAAATAAAGTATTGGTATGTCTAAAGCATCCCCTAGTTTGTATAGATATATTTGTTCTAGTTTGACACATATCAAATCCAGTAGTTCTGATTTGGAGTTTCAGAATATCTCCAAGGTTATCATCAAAAGTATATACAAAAAAGTTGGGAAAACAATCAAAATAAACAGGACCATTAGAAAGAGGGCCTACAATCCCACTTATGAATGAATCAATGAATTTGTTGTTTGTCATATCCCTGACTGTACATAGAGCATAGGCATCAATGTGTTTATGAACCAGGGGACTGATTCCAACTCTGATACATCCAAAATGTAGGTAATTTGTTCCATGTTTTTTGGCTTCATTTTGGACTTCTTTGACATTTATCAGGGAAATAGTCTGATTGAAATCACTATTTTGTTGTATTCGGCTTATTGATTCCTTCACAATTACCCTAGAAACAACCTTGAGATGAAACATATTTAGGTCTTTATAGACTTGGCTGGGGGATATAGCGGGTAATTTACAGGCAGCTTGAGGTTGAGTTTCTACTTCTTCAATGCTGGCATAATTTAGACTGTGGGATCTATTATTTGCAAACATAGATTCTAGACTGCTAATAGAGTCTCGTCCAGATGTACTTTAATCCTCAGTATTTTGTAATTCACAGAAAGAAACCGAAGAATGCATATGTTATAGGAGAGATAACTATAACTGCATAGAAAAGAAGGGTGTTTAATCTTAGTCCTCTGCTTCAGAGAGAGAGAATGTCAGATAGGCTCCTGGCCGACTGCTTAGGCAGAAACTAGTTACTCTATCAGGAAGTCGCAGAAGTGGAAACCTTGTCTTTCAAAGGCCCGAGACTTCTGATACGGCTTCAGAGAGTCGCAAGAGTGGAAACCTTGTCTTTCAAAGGCCCGAGACTCTCTATATGGCTCTATATTATTTCTTTATTAACAACAAAACTTAATAGAGTGAGAGATCTGTTATCATACCCAACGCAAAAATGGAGAATGATGGCTCTGATACCATTTGTGACTCAGAGGCTTCTTCCGACAGAGAATGAAGCTTGAAGATGAATCTATCTTTTGCGTCTATCTTTCTTCTGCTACTTGACCTTCTACGTCTCGCTACTCTCTGCAGTACCAATCCAGTTATCTTGGTGAACCCCAAGTTGAATCGTATATTCTCCTAAAGAAAACTCCTAGCGAACCTTCGAACAGCCCAACACCATAAAATGCCCTTAGTGGCCACCTTCCTAGAGGGACTTACATAGGTACTCCAGGACCTAAGAGAACCTCGACACAACTTTCCTCTAGAGATTTATCTTTCACTTGAGAGAACCTCGTCTACCATAATATTTCAAGGCACACAGATTTCAATAGTAGGCAAATAGAAATGAGAGTATTTAACAGATGCACAATAGGAGACAACATTCAGATTTCATAAATGCTTGAGAAAGTCTTTATATTAAACACAGAGAGCCGAAGCTCTAAAGCTAGGGTATACAATATGATCATGATGCTCTTACTCACTCTCACACTTATAGACTTATGCAAACTTGCATACACACAAAATGACTCAAAAGCTCAGACAGAAGGGAGATTTAGAAAGACTCGGACAACTTACAGACTGACTCCGAAAAAATCCTCCCTGAGAGTGAACTCCTCATCTCCTTATATACAAATTTGTGGATAAGAGAATCATTTCACCGATGAGACTCGACAGGAATTTGGACCCTACATGTTTTCCACTAAATTTGCTTTTAGAGATTTGGCAGTAGAAATCGTGCAAGATTCTTCCGACCAAATCATAACTTTATTCTCCACTAAGAAAAGTAAATCTTACTTTAGATCTGGCAGGGTAGTCATGCAAGATTGCCCTATTAGTTGTCAGATTCCAA
>SNQJ01S0002489.1:180331-196487 GCA_010110895.2 Picea sitchensis
TAGACCTCTATCGCCTGATGCTATTGAAGAATACCCTTATTGTTAAGGGAGAGTGTTGAAATAACGTAACTGCAAAGATTATTCTTATTATTATTGTTATATTATTCATAGGATCAATCCCCATTGTGGATTGATCATGTCGGTTATTGTATTAGGACCAAATCCCCTTTTGCGGATTGGTCAACAGACAATTATAATAGGCAGAATAAGAAGTCAGTCCCAACAGTTATTATTGAGACCCAGAAATATAATAAAGGTGGGTTTACCCACTTAGATTGAGAAGTCGGCCCTGCCAGTGAAGAGACACTTCACACGTGTTAGACTTGTATATATAGAGAGGCCAACGCCTCACTTTGACACACAACACACTTGCTCATTCTTAAGAGGCAAGCTGCAACTTACCAGTTGGAGAGAAGGAGAAGAGTGGCGCATATTTTGGAGAGGCCTATCTGTATTGGTTTGAGTTATCTCTTGAACATTGTATTGGCAATTTATGATAAGAAAGTTTTTGTTGGGTTTTCTTCCCCTAGAGGGATTCCCAGGATAAATGTTGTGTCTCTTGTGAATGTGTATTTCTCAGTGATCTTGTTCTTATGTTGCTCTTAACTATTGAAATGCAAAGAACTATAATAATGGCATAAACATTAACAAGAATGTCATCAATATATACAATAAGCCAATCAAAGTAGGGTTTTAGTGTATCATCCATGACCCTTTGAAATTTGGATGGTGCATTCTTTAGGCCAAATGGAAAAACATTCCATTCATATTGTCCAGTTGGGACATTGAAAGTTGTTTTAAATTTATCTTCTTCTTTGATAGCCACTTGCCAAACTCCTGATTTTAGATCAAATTTTGAAAATATTTTTGCACCAACAATCCTTGTAACCAAACTAGTCTTATTTAGGATAGGGTATGTGTCATCGGCCAAGACTTTATTTAAAGGCTTATAATTTACTACTAGTCTGGGAATGCCGCTTACTTGTTCAGAATGTTTATTCACATAGAAACCATAGCAATTCCAAGGACTAATAGATTCTCTGATGAGGCCTTTATTAAGAAGGCCTTTAACTTCCTCTGCACACAATCTCTGATATTCAACATTCATAGGGATAGCTCTGCTTCGACATGGTTTTCTCTGATAGTCTTCCTTGTATGGGAGAGAAACTTCATGTTTCTTTTGCTTCCAAAAAGCTGTGGGATTTTCAGAGCATACTTGATCTATGAATTCTTGTTTCAACAAAAGAATTTTTTGTTGAATTTGACTTTGGTTTAAGTGCTTTTTTATCCTTATCCCAGATTGTTGTCCTTTTAATTCTTCAATCTTGAGGATTTTATTTTTTATGGTTTTTACCATATTAGATATCCTTGGAACAGATACAAAAGGAAGTTTTATAGTAACTTTCTTATTTTCAGGCGCAGAGAGAATGCTAATAAAATAACCAGGTCTGTTATTGGCTAGCATAGTAGATCCATGGGCTTCAACTGCTGCAAAGAATGGTGTCCCCAAAATGCAAGCTATAGGAATGTCTGCTAGCAAGAATTTTAGATGCAGACAATACTGTTTAAAGAAGAGAGTAGCTTCATTGGCTAGCATAGTAGATCCATGGGGTTCAACTGCTGCAAAGAATGGTGTCCCCAAAATGCAAGCTATAGGAATGTCTGCTAGAAAGAATTTTAGATGCAGGCAATACTGTTTGAAGCAGAGAGTAGCTTCAGGAATTTCAAAAGAGATTTCTGTTGGGATATTTCCAACGCCGATAGGCTATTACAGCGAGTATTAGAGGGGTGCTTGGTTGTGGCTTGGAAGGCATCCACCAATGCATTAGTGGAAGGCTGTTGAACGAACACCTGGTAAGGAATCTTGATGGTACCAACTATCGGATTCACTATCCTTCCGTAAGCTTCTTATAAAAGAAATCCGAATACAGCTACATCACTGTTGCAATTAAATTAAGGATACTGTGCATTGTATAGTCGTGTCACCTTTGTGTGTATGTGTAACACTAACAATATTGCATATAAACAAAACATTGCAATATCCACTGAATATCCAAGATCCATTTCTATGTAGGGAAGCTCAGATGTATATCCGGGTTTTACACAAATGGATATCAAATATCACAACTTTGAAAAAGTCATAAGTTCAAATATGCAACCTTATGTTTGTAATTTCGATGTGCGTATCATATGAGGTTTCAGATGGGTCTATGCATATTCTTTTCCGAGATCGATTTTAGATGGCTATAACTAGGCCTCAAATTCTTTTATCCATTGCTTATTACGTTTGTCAGCCCAACGCATCCATAGAACCTGGCTGAGAACTTGACTCAGAAAATAGTGGTGTTTGCCTGAGACTCTACGATGCTTATCGAGAGGAGGCATGGCCTGAGGATGCACGATTCGCTACAGTCACCTCATGATATAATATGATCGCAAAAAAACAAACAGATACAACAATAACAAATATATTACACGTTGAATCTCTGTGCTTAGAAGATTGGGAAATGAAATCTAGATAATCATAAACAGAACTGCAAAAAAAATAAATACGTGGGATGATTCCATCGATATAAACCTAAATGCAGTAGAAGAAATCAAAGCATAGTAAACCACTAGACGGTTCAGACTCCATAAATGTATCTGTGTCCCAACATTAAAAGTTAAAAGTGTGCTAATGATATAAATTGATATAAATGTGGTTTGCATAAATATTAATTTTTCTTAATCATTTAAATTTGGTAATTATATATCTTTATAGTAATTTTATAATTTGATTAAATAAATGTAAAAAGTTAAAGATGATAACTGATACATTCATATATGCAAAAAGGTTATGAACAATAAATCTGACTCATTAGTTAAGAGGATACTTAAAGTAATAGAATTCCATATATGGTGTTTAAGGAATACATTAATCTTCGAAGAACGGTGTAGGGGAGGTCTGCGGTTATGGAGCGTCTCTTCCGCAAGAGTCTGGTTAGTATTTTCCCCCTCTTTTCAGCTTCCCGACTGTCTTTCTCTCGTCCCGTTACTCTATAGAATTTTCCCGCCCTTCACTTAACCCCCTTTCAATGGATGCTTCCCACCCGATTTCCGTCTTGCCTTTTGACGCCAACAGGAAGCCAGACTTATTGAATGTCGTGGCACCTGAGGAACAGGTGGAGGTTTTATTGTACAGGTGGCGGGGGTTGGGTTTTCTTCCTTGCTTGATCCTTTTTCTTCTCCGCCTGATCCGGAATCCCTTTCATAGCCCCCTCTGCTCGACGGCCTTCTTTTTGGAGATTTCACCGAACCCCGGGTGTCGCGGCATTTCAACACTTCGACCGATTTTTTAACCCCTCAGTCCGCAACATGCAGCAGATTTAGACTGGTTCAATCATGCCGAAGGGGGACTAATACACTCTCCCTCTGTGCCTCGTGACTCTCTTCCCACTAGACAAGAAGCGGGTCCTCCAGTATACACCGAAAAAGGTCAAGGAGCAACTATACCCTTTCCCTCAAACAAGGGTTATATATCAGCCCTGCTAGAACCTGATGAGCATAGAGGATGCGACCGGACTCCTTTCTTCAGACAATTTTCAAGGAAGCCTCACGCCTACTCAGACAACAGGTCGGCTCACGACCAAGGGAAGAATGAACCGGGCTTAAAAGGAAAAGCCTAAAAACAAAAGGAAGGATTGGGAACTTGGCACTTGGAGAAGACGTCGAGATCAGCCAGGTAACCCACATGGCTAATCAAACGCTAGTAGGTCGTGTTAGTGGCAAAATTTTTATGGTCAGAAGAATTCGAGACTGGATGCAAAATGCTTGGAGGGATGACCTTGGTTATCTACCGGAGCTAGTGGAGTTAAACAAAAATTGGTACGCCTTCAGCTTCCAAAACTTTGAGCACTCCAAGTGGGCGCTAGGCAAAGCCTGCAGCATTAACAACTCTCCGCTTCTTCTCAAACCCTGGAGCCCGCTCTTTGATGCAAGCATAGAACGACTTAATAAAATCCCGGTTTGGGTAAGACTACCAGTGATTCCTTTCCATCTTTGGACCTTCGAGCATTTCAAAAAAACTGGAAACTTCTTTGGAGACTTCTTGGATTCAGACATGACCTTCGAAGAATCAAAACAGAGGAAGGTAGCAAGAATTTTGGTAAATCTAAACATCACGGAAGGTCTCAGTAAAGAATTTGATCTCAGTTGGGGAGGATACAACTATATTCAAAAATTGGGCTACGAAAAATATTCCTTTCAGTTGTAGAAGGTGTCACTAGTATGGGCACCTTATTAAGAGTTGTAAGCTTCCATTAAGAACAAAGAACACGAGGAACAACTTATAGTAGGAACAAAGGAATTTCACAGAATTCTTATTCTACAGATCCCTCCTCCACCAACTCTCAAAGGGACCATGGTTGTCAAAGAGATCTCTTATTAGAGGACGTGTTAGTGGAGAGAGTCTCTCTTTGCTCAGGACTTGTACCTTTACGACCAGATCAACGGAGCACAACAGTGACAAGAACTTCCTCCTTTTCAGCTCCAGGTACCTTCTTTAACCCTGCTCTCTCTATTATTGTTTTAATAAACAAGTTATCTATAAATGGTATAGAGTGGATGAGTTCCCCTACCCCCTACCCTCTCCCCTCCCTCTCGATGTTCCTCACCTCTCCCTCGCCGACTCCCCTGCTCCTCTCCTGCCCTTCGACCACTCTGGTCCCCTACTCTTTCGTTCCTCCCTTGGTCCCACCTCATGCACCTGTCATAGAGGACACTTCTTCATCCGATTCTGATACCTCCTCTCGGCGTTACTTCTTAAGATCTCTAAAAAAAGACCAATCAGGGGGCTTAGCCTTGGATCAAATCTCATCGGAGAAAAGTGGAAGAGGGAGAAAATCTCTCATATCAAAGACACAAAAGAAATCTAAGATTGGCCTTCTGGCAGGAAAACATGTCTCTATAGAAAGGGCGCTTAGAGCAAGGTGAACTGTGGGAAAGGAGCCTTGATGAAGTGATGTTCTTTTAATTGTAGGGGATTGGCTAGCCCCCTCAAAAGACCAACCCTAAAAAGGGTGATTCTTGCAGAACATCTGAATGTCCTTCTTCTATTGGAAACTTTGGGGGAAGGGGTTGAAGTTTTTAACAGACTCTCCTCATTACTACCAGACTGGAAATTGATTACTCTAGACTCTATTGGAAGGTCAGGAGGACTAGCTATTGGATGGAACTCTCACACTATAAAAGTCAACAACTCTTGGGGGTTTGACTATGGTCTTGGTATAACAGTTATCTCGGCGGATTTGGAAGAACCCCTCAATATTGTAAACATCTATGGACCCTTTCATAACAAAGGTCTCTTTTGGTAAAAATTCTTCTCCAAGTCTTTCTTAAAAGATAAACTTGTAATCTTGGGAGGATATTTAAACTTCTCTTTGAGTTTTTCATAAGTTTGGGGAACCCATGCAAGATCGGACCCTTTAACTAGTTACTTCACACAAAAGTTGGCAGATTACAAATTTATGGATATTGAGCCGGGCAAACTCAAACCTTCCTGGAGAAATAACAGAGTGGGTGAAGCCAGTGTAGCCAAAAGACTGGATTGTTTCTTGATAAAGGATACCCTACTAGAAAAATGCTTACAATTGAAGCAATGGATTGGAAATGGGGGAATATCAGATCATTATCCAATATTTTTTGAATTAAGGAAAGGGATGAACAAGCCATCAATCCCTTTCAAATTCAAGAGAACTTGGCTCAACGATGACACTTTTATAAAACCGGTCAAGGATAATTGGATAACCTATAACCCAAAAAACAATGCCACGACTGGGTTACACTTTGTCAAAAATATTCACAGACTCAAAGAAAAAACAAAGAGTTGGGCCTATCATAAAACACTTAAGGAGGACTTCGAACTAAAAGAACTGGAGTCACATTTAAAAAGATTATCAGAGGAAGAAGGTGGCAGTTTTTCTACGCCAGAAGCTAAAATAAATCTGCTCAAATTGGAAGAAAGGAGAAACAGACTAATCAAGGAAAAAGAAGAAACATGGAGATTGAAAAGCAGAGCCAACTGGTTGAAAAGTGGAGATGAGAACACAAAAAAAATTCAAGCCTATGCAAAGGGAAGGCAATGCACTAACACTATATGGCAACTTAAAAATCAAGATGGAACGCAGGAACATACATTTGAAGGAATGTCAAGAATCGGTAAAAACTACTTCCAAGAACTCTACAAAGCATAAAACAAGGCTACGATTGAAGAAGTGATCTGAATGACACAGTACTTCCACGGATTTGCAAATGAGAAGGATAAAAGAATGCTTATAAAGAAGGTAGCTATAGAAGAGTTAAAAGAGTTAATTAACAGTTTTTAAAAGGACAAAATCCCAGGGCCAAACAGATGGACTATTGAGTTCTACCTGGGTTTCTTTGATCACATTGGACAGGATATTCTAAGTTTAGTTGAAGAGATAAGGCTAACTGGTCAAATGCCACTCAGCTTAAACTCTACCTTTATAGCCCTTATTCCTAAAACAAACAATCCAGACTCATTGTATGACTTTAGGCCTATTTCACTGTGAAATTGTATCCACAATATTCTGTCCAAAGTCTTAGCAAGAAGATTAAAAAGAATCCTCTCCAACAAAATTTCACTCGAAAAGTTTGGGTTTCTAGAAGGAAGACAGATCCATAAAGCGATAGGGATGGCACAAGAAGCTTTACATAGCATAAAGACTCGAAAGCTAAAAAGTGTGGTGCTGAAAATCGATCTCTCCAAAGCCTGTGATAGAGTAAGTTGGATCTACATACGACTTATTTTAACTCACTTAGGCTTCACAGTCCCTTTCATTAGATGGATTATGTGTTGCATTTCAACTGTTACTTTCTCAGTGCTCATAAACGGCTCGACAACACCCTTTTTTAGATCTGAAAGGGGCTTAAGACAGGGATGCCCCCTTTCCCCACTGCTTTTTATTCTTATTGTTGAAGGACTAAGTAGGGCTCTTGCAACAGAAAAGCGTGCAGGATCCTTCCTTGGCATTAATATTTCCACTACTCTTCATATCACACATCTTCTCTTTGTGGACAATATTCTTATCTTCACTTCAGGGACAAAAGGGGAGGTCGAGACTTTAAAAAAAACTGTAAAAAATTTCTCCAAAGCTAGTGGAATGCTTATTAATGAAGGGAAGTCTTCCCTTACTTCCTTTTGCCACTCAGAAAACAAAAAAGGATGGTTTCGATGGTATTTTCCCTTAGAAGAGAAAACTATTGATGAAGGACTGAAGTACTTGGGATTTTTTTTAAAACCAAATGATTATAGGAAGGAGGATTGGACATAGCTTCTTAAAAAACTTGAAAAAATCCTTTTATCGTGGAGCCATATATGGCTTTCTAGGGCTGGTAGACTAGTCCTAGTAAAATCAGTGTTGGAGGCTATCCCATTTTTTTGGATGCCTCTGTCCTGGATCCCAAAAAGAACATTGGAGGCAGCTAGAAAGCTCTCTTTCATATTTTTATGTTGTGGAAAGAAAGATACACATGTGACACCTTGGGTTAAATGGAAAAGGATTGCAATCCCAAAGGCTCTAGGTGGATGGGGCCTAACAAATATACATGTTTTCTCAAAAGCATTGGCTTCTAAAGGGGCATGGCGTCTACTAACTACAAACAACCTTTGGACAAAGGTAGTTATAAGAAAGTACATCGAACTGGACTCAGCGGACTCATGGATTAGATGGGCTCAGAAGACTTTAAAAGGAGTCTCGATGATTTGGAAGGCTGTCATAAAATCCTTTCATGTTATCGGGGATGGACTTTCTTGGAAAGTAGGGAATTAACTTCGAGTAAGACTGGGGGTAGACCCATGGATGGGAAGTGAAGGGAAGCACCTTCTATCAGATTATCTTACTCATTCTTTAAGAATAAAAGGCCTCGTTTCTTTAAACTCCCTTGTCGACCAGTCCTCCACAACCATCTGGACTCAAGGGTGGAGGACAACCACCGAACTTTATTTAAATGTTGAAGATACAACATATCTGGAGAGTTACCTCACAACCCTAAACTCTACATGGATCATAATAAGAGACCAGGAAGATGAACTTGTTTGGGACAAAACTAACTCAGGCATCTATACCCCAAAGGAAGGATACAATTACTTGATACAAGATCTAGTACAAGCAGAACCAATGTGGTGGTGGAAAAAGATATGGAAAGTAAATTGCCCTAGAAAGTCGAAACTATTCTGGTGGAGCATGCTTTCAAACAAAGCTCCAAACTGGGACATCCTCCAAAAAATAAATTTCTCTGGACCATGGAGATGTTCATTGTGCAAGAATGAGGGGGAAAATGCTCAACACCTTTTCCTAGATTGTTCATATATAAGAATGGTCTAGACAAAAGTTTCCAGTTCCCTGGCTAAAAAAATTCTATGGGAAGGCCACTCACTAGAACAAGCTTGGAAGAACTGGTGGGAGAGCTTATCTTATAAAAGATACAGAATACTACCTTTGTTGATCATTTGGGGAGTGTGGCTTGCAAGGAATGAAGCCATTTTTAATGAGGTGTTTCTAGCTCTAGAGAAAACTACTCTCAACAGTTTGGCAATCCTTTCCTCCTTTGCTCCCTCTGAAGGAAGAACCAAGATTAGAACAATTAGAGAAGTAACCATAGAAAAATCAATACCTTCGGGTTTTTTTGATGGAGCTTCCCAAAACTACACCTATGGAGGGGGAGGGTTACTATAATTCTCAGACACACACTACTGCACCTTGACATCTGGATTGGGAAATGGAACAAATAATTATGCTAAACTTATGAACCTCAAACTCCTCTTGGCCTTTGCAACTGAAAAATATTTTAAGAAGATAACAGTTTATGGAGACGCAAAAAATGTAATAAAATGGATAAATGGGACTCAAAGATGCAATAATATCAGACTTTCCAATATTGTGGAAGATATAAAAAAATTGCAGAGAGTTTTTTATTCCTTTTCATGTCATCATGTTTACAAGGAAAGAAATGAAGAAGCGGACAGGGCATCGAAAGAAGGAACACACCTCAAATTAGGCCGTTGGAAGATCGTGGAGTTCTTAAATGAACAAATTCAATAACAACAAAGAAATGTTTTGTGAACTATTGAAATTGTTTTTGGTTGAAAAAAATTTGTATAAAATCCTAAGGGATCAAGGAGACATACCTATAGGAAATATAAAAACCTTTATTGGTTTATAATGACTATGTAAAATCCTACGGGATGAAGAAGACGAAAGTTCAACTTGCTCTGAAGAAATACAGACATAATAGAACACAGGAATACACTCCTGAAGTGTATCTACAAAATGTAATTTTGATCATTATAATGATATGAATTATACTTTTTTTTGTGGAAAAAAAGAAAAAATCTGACTCATTGATTTCAGAGGATGACTAAGAATATGCCAACATCTTCAATGCACAACCATCCGATTAGGATTTAAGGTTAAAAGATCATTAATTGTGCCCATTGCCAATAGGTGTACACCTATCGTCGTAATAACCTAGACCTATATAAAATATTATATGAAAAGAGTATCATTCGATTTCGTATATAGTATTGAATAATGAGTGTTGGAATAATTCATTTAATCAAATCTCGTAAATCCAACTCTTTCAATTACTCCAAAACTTATTCATACCTTAGAGATGATTTAAATAACACTTTTAATTTAGATGGTCACCTATTCAATTGAGAAGATTTGAATAACTCCTTTAATGTATATAATGATCGCATATTCAATTGAGATTGTAGTGTTTTTTATTAACCTTATTGAAAAAAAAAAATTAATAGAGTATAACAATATTTAGAGTACAAATGATACATTAAGATAGAAGTAGGTAATTGTAGAAGAACCAAAATACCACAATAACAATAACCTTTATGAAACCATATTCATTTACATTTTGGAGAGAGAAACCTTTAGATGAATAGAGATCTAATTACAATATTTTTTCATAAAACATCTCATTATTTAGAAATGTCTTATTACCTTGCTTTTATTTCATTATATATAGTTTTTTTTTAACATCTTAAGAATTTTATGGTAGGCAAAACCTACTTTCTAGATATCCTTGTTACAATTATTTCTTTAACACTATATTTACTAAGTAAGCCTTATTTAATAAAGATGTCCTATATACATAAGAAGATATCTATCTACTTAAGAAGGTTAGGGTAGAATCCTCACATCTCCTCCTTCTTCTTATAAAGTAGCATTGTCCTCATTGTCCTCAAGACTGAACCTGAAAACCTGAAAGAATTGTTGAAAGATATCTACACGTTCCACTATATCAATACCTCTTTGATGCAGACCAAATACTCTCAAACTTTTTGTTAACACTATCAAATTAGAATGTTAGAAAAAACTCAATTACATACCCACGATATAAATGATACAGCGTATCTTTATGAAATCTCTGTTTCACTTAACCCTCGATGTATATTGTTCTGGACTCCAGAAAAACGCTATTATGTGATCTCGCTACTACCTTCTTCCCTCTGATTGTCGTTCACTGCACTTTTGAACACACTCTAACAAACAAACTTAGATGCTTATCTCACCCGACTGTGTGGGTTAGGGTCACCTCTTCAATGTAAAAACGAAAAATGGACAGATTTCTCCCATATCTTTTCTGCGAGATCATGGATTCCCTTCTTTGTACGATCTCCATGCTCAAATGGCAGCACAATAATTGTCTTTCCTGGCTTCCACTTTCCTCTGCACAAAAATGCAATGGGTGGCTTCACTACCGAAAACGTTGAGTCTCGCAAACATGATATCATAACACATAGTGCACACTAATCCATTTCTCTGGGTGCCTCTGGGCCCTGCGTTTTATAACTGCAACCACAAGGTTTGATGTTCGAATTCCCTTCGAGGACAAAATGAATATCTATAGTACTGCATTCATTCCATGGAATTTGGTGACCTCAGTATGACTGTATTTTGGAGCCCGGGATTTGATAGAGAGATCCAGACGACCTCACGCCTTCAACAAACACGATCCATCACATCGTTTCAGAAATTAATTACATCTACAACAGCATTTGACAAAACAACCTAACATTGGCAAAGTCAACATCAACTAATCTTGGGACTGTAATTATGCTAGATATGCCACGAACTCTGTCGAAGAATATCATCCGCCCAATTAAAACTTCTGTGACTGGATTAGACTGTGAAACTGCTATCAATAATTTATCATTCAGAATTACAATTAAGGTTTCACGTTAAATTTATCATTCAGAATTACAATTAAGGTTTCACGTTATTTCTTAAGGAAACAATTCACCCCTGTGCTTGTACTTCAGTATTATAAGGAAAAGAGGAGTCAATATGTCGAGAGAATTTGCTACTCCTGCAATCACACGCAGAGCATTATCTGTCAAACTATATTTCTTACAATTATGATTCACGCATAGTAAACCACCATCGATTGAGGGATAATCGTGTATACTGAAGTAACTTTATTAAAGAAAAGAGCAAATGAATACCAATGATTTACTCAGATCTGTGCAAATGCATGAATACCAATGATTTACTCAGATCTGTCCAAATGCAGTTAATACCCCCTTCCACGCACACATACAAGCTTGCAAACATTAATATCCCTCTCTGTTTCTCTTTTATACAATAGATGCTTCTCTTTTATACAATAGAGGCTTGTATTCCTCATCTCTCATTCACTGTTTACACTAGTTTTTATAGGCTACAATTTCACGGTGAAGAGGTAATTCAATCCCCTTCGATCTTGCTTCAAATATTCCAATATTAGGACGTCAAAACCAACCTAGACACATGCTAAAACAAGCAGATTTGTTTCATTTGTTGGCTCATTGGGAGACTTTTAGGAGGTTATAGAACACCCCCAAAAATATAAAAAAATCCCTTATACTTGAATAAGCCTCAAAATATCTAGAACCTATGACAACAAACAAACATCAGACTACCAAACAACAAAATATTTCTTATGGATGACTACCATGTAGATAGCTGCCAAGAAAACCTGTAAGAAGGATATTTTCTTATTCTTTTGTCTTTCCTGCCTTTCTTCCACATATGTATAGTCTACTACGTTATTTTGCACCTTATATGCATGAAATTGTACTTGAATCCCTTATTTTAGCTTTTTTTGGAAACCCCGAATACTTACTCTTCTAAAACTTTCTCACAATAATCTCTAATCTTACTGTCTTCAACATCAGTTGGAGGTTTCCCACACAAAAACCTCTTGTTATCTCTCAAGACTATCTCTCAAGACTACCTGTTGATCTTCACTCTCTTGTTGTTCACTTTTCAAAATTTCTTCTCTATTTCCTTCTATTTCCTTCCATGGCAGCCTCTTTTGGCAAATTAACTTCTAAAATAGATGTCTTCAAATGATCTATGTTTTTTTATTGACAACAACTCAATGGACAACTCAGTAGTCATCATATTCTCATGCTCATTTAATAACATCTGGTTTTCTAAAGGCAAATCAATTACCTTAATGGCTGCAACAATTGTCTTTGGCTTGTCAAGCAATGTATATCCTACCTCATCTTCTTTTTCCTTCTTTAAAAACTCCTTCTCACTTATAATGAACACTTGATTCCCGATTTCTAATGCTACACCTTTATCCTTTAATGGTACCCAATTGTGTATCCTACCATCCTTTTCAAAAGTATAGGTAGTTTTCCTCCCATAATGAATTTCTCTCTTGTTGAATTTCCATATCTACCCAATAGAACATGACAAGCATCCATGGGTATCACGTCACAAAGTACCTCATCTTCATAGATACTTATTTTAAACTCTATTTTGCATTGTTCATTCACTAATATGTGATGTCCTTTGTGTAACCATGATACTTTATGAAGTGTAGGATGAACGTAATTTTTCAAACCCAATTTCTCAACCATTTCAAGAGATACTAGATTTTATGTACTACCACTATCAATAATCATTTTGCAACGCTTACCTTTTGACTTGCAAGTGGTTATAAACAAATATTTTCTTTGTATTGACTCTTTGATCTTCTTGTTTGGTTTGAGAAGTATCCTTTTCATCAAGAATGATGATCCTACACTTTCTTGTTCCTCAGCTTTTACAACCTAATTAGTATGATTTTCATGGAGATATTTTGGATATTCATAATATTTGTAACCATATTCATTGCATCTAAAACACTTACTCCAAAAAAATTATTTCTCACCTTCTAAATCTGATGTTTAATTATTTCTCACCTTCTAAATTTGATGTTTTTCTTCTGTATGAATGAACATCTCTTGGACTTTGAGTTTGACTTGAAGGGCTTCTTTCTCTTCCTTCATAAACCTGAATTGAATTGTTATAATCATGTATTCTCTTACCCCTAAAATAACAACTTCTCTATCTTGGAAGTTGAGTTTGTTTCCTAGATAGTTTTTCCTCTTCTTTGAGTACAAGTTGGTAAGCTTCATCAATTGTTCTTGGAGATTGTTGGACACTTAATCCTTAGTGGTTGCGTTACTTGTAAAATTAATGAAAATATGAACAATCAAAGGTGATAGGAAGTGTCATCTCTTATGGAATATGAACAACCATTTTACTTGTATTTATTCACTTATCTAGTTAATGCAAACACATCAAGTGTGGAGTTGTCTTTTTTGCCATCCTAGCCTAACAATGGTATCAGAGCCATGTTAACTCCATGAATTATTCTCTCGCCATTTCCTCTCCTTGAGCATACAAAAACGCCTCCCTATCTCTTCACCTACCAACTTGTTGGAAATATTAATTACAATTCGTGAGCTTCACGCTTATGCAGACTCTATATTTCAAGGAAAACATAGACGTTTAGTCTCTAAGACACTAAAGAAAGAGTGTTAGCAGGAGTTTATTCAATGAGTCAATCTTTATCTTTCTCAAGCTTTGTTATGCAGATGAGAGTGAGTCAAAATTTATTGTCATCTTAATTGTTGTTAAATCGTTTGCTTCTATGGGAAGTTTTGGTCTCGGTCTTTATATGTTTGAGTCTGTAGTTAGTCAATAGATACATATAATAGAGAGAATAGAGTTGTAAGTTAGCTGCAACAACAACTATGAGAAGTCAATAAGTCTGAGAGCTTAAGCTTTGTGTTTTTTGCAAGTTTGCAGAAGTTTGTTCAAAAGTTGAAGCTCGACATACCCTTGCATTTTGTAATAGTGCGCAGTGCTCAATTTCTTAATATACAATATTTTTTTGTATTCATGAGTGTTAACACCAGAATTTGCAACCTATTTCATAGGAATTAAGCATAATTGAGGTTTACCCTCAGGAGCATTATGGTATAAATCATGTGGCATTTTGCCCATGATTTTCACAGGAAAAATGAAATGTTTAGGGTCTGGAAAGCTCCAACATCCTCCGCTTCCTTCCACGTGACCATCGATCACTCATCGTGCCATGCAAGTTTGCGCCAATCACTTCGCTCCACGTCACCCCTGCGCATACGCTATCGGCCCACCACCTGTTGCGCCTGTATTGGTCACAAAAGAAGATCTACATAACCTCGAGGCGTCAAAATTAACTCGCAGAAGTCATTGGCACTGTCTAAGAAAAATTATGGGTGTCAGGCCTCGTCCTTATCCCGATGAAGGCAATTACTGAGAATGAGAGCAGTGGTTGAGACCTCGTCTCAACACATAAATGGAAATCCATAAAGGATGGGCAGATTTGATCTCGCATTTGACAGAGAGCTGCATGTGCAGTCTGACAGAGAAGGTTCAGACGGAAGAGATCGCGTATGAAAACAGAAGATTGTTTGCACAGTCTAACAGAGCAGACGTCGATTGAAAACTTTGAATGCAGCAATCTGATCACACTCTTGATGGTTGCAGCAGTTCTTCTTATATATAGACAGTTTTTATATTTTGTAAGGGTCGATGGTTGAGCTAGGCTCCCTTATTGTAATATTTTGATGAAGAACTCTGGTTCTCTAGTTATGTAACTTGATTTGATACTTCTTGATTAATCTAATTCATCTTTCTTCTTCCATCTTATTTTCCTCTGATACTGAGAGAGTTCATGATTGACTGATTCACATGGATTTTTGTAAATTTATTATGATGAATGTTTGATTATAGTGTTGTTATAATGTATTTCATTTTCCTTGAAAATTTGAATTCAAGAGGATCTTGTGTTTGAGTTTTTTCCTCCTTAAGCTGCTGGAAGACCTGAGACCTCTACATTTTCTCACCAAATTCTTCCTCCTATTAAACTTTACTCCAATTTACTAACTGAAGTTGATACAAGACCTCAATTGCTTGTGCATGCTAACCCAGATTTTTTGAGTTAGAACATAATTATGTTGAGTCTTATCCATTTGACCCCCTTAAAACTCATTTATATTTACTATATAATTGATGGGTATTGGGCTTATCCTCATTACAGTCTGAGGGTGATTCCTAGTGCTAACAATTAGTATTTCTAATCTTTTGTTTTGTTTGTGAGTTTATAAATTAAAGAGTAACTCAATATCAATAAATCATTTTTCTTAGTGTTTTTATCATAGCGCACGGTGTATTGAGAAGTTTTGAAACTATGTGGTAAGTCTTGAGAGTTTAGTGATGAAGAATTTTACTACACGGTATTTGCAATTGCACTGCGCAAAGTTTGTCTGGGTGTTGTAGATGTGATATCTAGTATTAGAGAAGGTTTTATCAGAGTAGGTTCTATTAGAGAAGGTTCTATGAGAGTAATTTTCAAGAGAAACGACTTTGTTGAAAAGTAAAATATGGCATCTACTTCAAATATGCAACCTCCCAGTTTTACAGGAAAAAATTATGAGTTATGGTATTTGACCATGAAGGAATTACTTCAAGGTCAAGATGTATGTGATATAGTCAAGAATGTTTATTTGGAACCAATAAATCAGGAAACATACAATGCACTCATACAAGCTAAGATGGAAGTGTTAGTAACATTTCTTGTCGCGGGTTCAAGAGGCATGCGTGTCTGCAAGTTGCACAAATACTCAAGCGCAACTCGGGAGAATTCTTGCTTTTCCAAGTAACATATCAAGCGAGCCTGCGAAGTTTTGCCATCGGCAGCCGAGATCCATCCATGAAGAAAATCAACAGTTATCGGGGTGTCGGAGTGGCCGATCTACTCGACATTTAGCAGCAGA
>SNQJ01S0002489.1:216764-233223 GCA_010110895.2 Picea sitchensis
TGTTTATATGTTGATGACATGATCTATACGGGAAATCTTGAGTTAACAAATTTTAAACATGCCATGCAATCTGAGTTTGAGATGACAGATCTTGGCATAATGAAATATTTTTTAGGGATTGAGGTTAATCAATCAACCAAAGGAATTTTTTTTTGTCAGCAAAAGTATGCAATAGACATCATCAAAAGATTTCGCATGGAAGGATGCAATCCAACAGAAACCCCTATACCCCTAGGCACAAAATTGAGCAAGAATGATGAAGGCCCTACAATGGACTCTACCCTGTACAAAAGTTTAGTAGGAAGTTTGTTGTATCTTACAGCAACTAGGCCTGACATTATGTATGCATCCAACCTTGTTTCCAGATTCATGGAATCACCCAAAGATTCTCATTGGAAAATGGAAAAACGAATTCTGAGATATGTTGCAGGAACTCTCAATTTCGGCTTATGGTACACTAAATCTGATAGTAATCAACTTTCTGGTTACAAAGACAGTGATTTTGCAGGCAGCCTATATGACAGGAAAAACACATATGGACATGTTTTTCAACTGGGCACGAACCTAATCTCATGGGCATCAAAGAAGCAACCAATTGTTTCAATATCTTCGGCAGAGGCAGAGTATGTCGCTGCTACCTCAGCTTCCTGTCAAGCTGTGTGACTGAGAAGAATATTGAAAGATATGTCACATATAGAAAAGGATCCAACTCCTATTTTTTTTTATAATACTTCAGCAATTGCTTTATCCAAAAATCATGTGTTTCGCAAGAAAAGAAAACACATTGACACTCGTTTTCATTTCATCCGCGAGCTAGTCAATAATGGTGAAATTGTACTACGATTTTGTGGTTCTCGAGATCAGCTTGCTGATATCTTTAGAAAGCCACTGGGAAAATTGGTTTTTTATTTTCAGAGACAACACTTGCAAATAATCAGTGCTGATGTTTGTAACTATTGAGTTTAAGAGGGAGTGTTAAATATAATGTAACCTCAACAGTCTAACTGTACACTGCCAGTTGTCCTGGCCAGCTGTACTTTCTATTCTTGATTTGCTTGAGCCTATTTAGCTCAGCTATTTCCCATTGCATAGTACTTCTTCAGACTTACTTCTTCATGTACTCATTTTGTACTCTTCTTCTTATATTCTAATATACTGTTTTCTGTTCTATTCTTTTCTCTCTGCATTTCTTGCTTCACAATTTATCATATTTTTCTGAAATCCAAAGCAATGTTATCATGTGATCTCACTACTACCTTCTTCCCTCTATTTGATTATTTTTCATTGCACACTTTCAAACACACTCTCATAAACAAACTCACATGATTATCTCAACTGACTCTATGGGTTAGGGTCACCTCTTCTATATAAAAATGAAAAATGGATAAATTTCTCCCATCACTTTTCTGCAAGATTATAGATTTCCATTTTTGTACGATTTCCATGCTCAAGTGGAAGAAAAATAATTTTATTTCTCGGCTTCCATTTTCATGGCCCTACATTTTATAAGTACAACCACAAGGTTTTATGTCCAACTTTCCGTTGAGGACAATATGAATAACTATAGTACTTTGTTCATTCCACATATTTTGGTGACCTTTGCGTGACTTTATTTTGGAGCCTGTGATTTGAGAGAGAGATTGAGAGATCCAAACGACCTCACACCTTCAACAAACATGATCCATAAAATCATTTTAAAAATTATTTACATCTACAACAACCTTTGACAGAACAATTCTAACATTGGAAAAGTCAACATTAATTAATCTTGGGACCATAATTATGCCAAGGATTCCAAGAACTCCCTGTTGAAGAACATCATCCACCAAATTATACTATGAAATTGTTTTCAATGATTTACCGATTAGAATTACAATTAAGGTGTCATGTTGTTTCTCAAGGAAACAATTCGCTCCTATGCTTGGAAAAGAGGAGTCAAAATGTCAAGATACTTTTATACTCCTGCAATCAAATGTAAAGCATTCTTTGTCAAACTATATTTATGACAATTATGATTCACACCCATGAAACCACCATCAATTGAGGGATAATTATATACAAGAGTTCAATAATCACATCACAACTTTATTAAATAGAAGAGAAAATGAATACCAATGATCTATTTTGATCTGTGGAAATTTATTTTATTAATCCCCTTCCATACACACATACATTCCTTCAAACATTTGTTGGACATGGTATTATGTTGTTGGCATTGATGTCAAGAATATCAATATGGTATTGTTATTATCTGTCTTGGAGATCCTAAATCTCACGGGAGATAACGTAGTAGGTTGTGCAAAAGACATAGAGAGACGTATTTGAAGTAACAAAAAAGATAGAGTTATGTGAGTGAAGAAATCCTTTTGTGAAGGATCGAGTTATAAGAGTCATTCATTCTTAGTTCGTGATGATTTAGGAGTCATTCATTCTTAGTTCAGGACGATTTAGGATCGTTAGATCAAGGTGAAGTCAGAGGTCGGGAATGATTAAATATCAACTTTTAGATTAGCATTATGGACAGTTGGATCAAGTAGTGGATAAATTACTTTGACACTTTCCACTTCACCACTTCGACAATTACTAGGGACAAGGAAGAATCCATGAAATCCCGAAGTCATGAAATAATTCCTACCATCAATTAGGAAGGAGATTCAAATGGTTTCCCAATATTTAGATCAAGATTTGATCTAGATTTAAGCATTGACCGTCGATCTGGAATAGAAATGTTGAAACCTTCATATCACACTAAAGGAAAGAAGGTGGTCAACTCTGGCGAAAAAGAGTCTGAAACATGTAATTTTACTGAAAGGTTGAAGCCCCGAAGTTGTGAACTCCCTTAGATTGTCAGATGAAAGGAAGAGAAGGGAAATCCTATCAACCATTGATCTAGAATGAATATTGAAACCATTAGATCATGCTAAAAGGAAGAAGGTGGTCAACTCTAGCATTGACCTACTCTGGTGATAAGAAGCTCAGATAAAACAAGAAATCCCGAAATCTGGAGCCTCGAAATTAACATAAATCGTCGATCAAGACAATAAAATATCTATGGTGATAGATCTATTGGGAACTTCGGCAATGATCGAAGTATGGTATAAAAGTGCCAAAACTCCGAAGCCATGATGTCCCGAGGCAATGAAAACCGTCAGATCAATAAGAAACTTTAGATGAACCTACTATCATTAGATCTAGGAGGAAGACATGTGACACATCAATAGGACCATGTCAACAATAGATGACATGTGGCCTAATTAGATGATGAGAAGTGTCAAAATACATATGTCACATAACATTTGTGAAAGTCACAAATCAAGGTGACATGAGGCAGCCACTCAGTCAGTGCCACGTCAAAAATGATTTCAGCAAGCCATGTCACTCCAAGAATACATCCTTCGGGGATGTCTAGCTTCTCCTACCAACAAATATACCTGAAGTGTCGAAGGTTGAAGTCAGGAATTAAAGTTTGGTCGTTTATCTAAGATCCTACAGAATATTTCTTGACCGTCCGATCAAGTACAGTGTAAGGATAGAGTAAGCGTGAATCACGAAGTAACGCTAACCGTTGATCTACTTTGGGAGAGTTCTCGACTATTGATCAAGAATAGTGGAAGTATAGTGTAAGTGGAGGTTTTAATCGACAACAAGAGGTCATTGTCATTCTATGACTTATTTGGTAGGTAAAAATCTGAAGGAATTTCTCTACTCCAAAGTCCTGGAGCCATGAATAAACGAAGTCTCGAAGTGAATGAGAACCATTCATCTAAAATCCTGATTAGTTCATGATTGGGTCAGAAACCCTGATGATCAGAAGTCTACTGCAGGTTATGTTTTCATCCTTGGTTCAAGACCTGTCACTTTGGCCTGTAAGAAACAACAGTCTATTACAATTTCTTCTACAGAAGCATAGTACCGAGCAACAATAAATGCAATTCAGGAAGCCTTATGGGTTTGACAGATCCTTTAAGAGTTTGGATTCCAGCAACAACATCCAACCAACCTTTGGTGTGACAATCAGAGTTCCATCAAGCTCGTGAAATACCTAGTTCAACATCATCGCAACAAAAACATCGAGATACACATGAACTTCATTAGAAATCTCATGCATGATCAAGTTATTGAAGTGCTATTTTTCCCTATAGAAGTTCAAGTTTCAAACATTTTCAGAGAGTCTCTTACAGAAGCGAAGTTTTTCAAACTTAGATCTATATTAGGAATTCAAGAATTTGTCATCAAGGGGGGATAGGTTCTAATGCCTCCTTTCTTATCCTATTGTGTCAATATTGTAAATCCTTCAATCATATCCCAAGTTGTTCTTAAGGGGGGATTTTAGGATATTTAGACACTTAAGAGTTAGTTAAGATCTACTTGGTCTAATGTTTCATTAGGTAAACGTGTGTTTCTTATTGTGTTTCTTTAGTATGCATTAGTATGCATTTGTAGTTAGGAAATATGATGGTCACGATATGTTCCCAACATAGAGTGATCTGACAGTTCATATTCTCCTCGGCCATTGATCTGTGGATTAACACCCGATTGGTCCATGATATCTATTTAAAGAGCATGGAGGGTCATTTTCCCATGATCGATTGTGAGAAACTCTCTTGTAAAATATCTCTGTAATATTCTTCTTTTTCATTAATAAAATGCTCCAACTAGTTGTTTCGGGTGGGGCCATGGATGTTTCCTTGTAGGGGTTTTACCACATCAAAACATCAGTGTTTTGATCTTTGATCTGGTTATGTGAGTGGTTACTGAAGGTGTTTGTCCTATGTTGGAATACCTATGTTTTCGAGCATGATGCAATATTTTCCCTTTTTAAACTATCATATCCTATAACAACTGATTGCCAAATATCATACCCCTATTCCTTTAAAAATACTTTCGTACTTTCACTCCATATCTCATACTTTAAAACATTATGACCATTAAGCAGTGGTACTCCATTCTCAGAATAAACCATTATCTCCTTTCAGTGGTTAAAATATTCCCTGAAAGAACCTCGCTCTGATACCAATTTTTGGATTACTAAGAGGGGGGTTGAATCAGTAATCAACAATTATATCAATTATTAATCCTTTAAACCACAAAGTATATTATTTTACTTATTCAACCATGTTCATGATCCAGATTTAGGAGCGAAACGAACCAATTAACAAACTGAATACAATAAACACAGAGATATGAAGAACACAGATATCCAATGAGCAATATCTTCTATTGAATAAATGAAATAGGCTGAAACTACAAAACTACATAACTGAAACACTTGCTCGAATGGTGGTATCTATCTCTGGGAAGAGATGTGGCTACTACGTGCATCCATTTGAGAAGAATGATTACAATGAGGCTCAAGAGGCCTTTTTTATATTACTCATGAATGCCAAAACCCTAGACATCCAAAAACTTAACCCTAGGAGGTGAAACGCCAAAAGTTATGTGGGCCCCTATGGGTAAGTTGGTACCTCAACTTCCCAAGGTCGTAAATTTTGCATACAACCTATGTTTTAGGTATGTGATATCTCATTGGAAAGGTATTTTAGAGAAATACACATTACACCATCAAACTCTAACTCTGTCTACATTTTCACTGTGGCGAGCCAAAAAAAACTGTTTAGGGCTCCAAAACAACCCTTGAAGTACAACAAGATGTGCTGACATGAACAAATATAAAATAATCTAGTTGGATTAGGTGAGAGGCCACCAGTATCCACCTGGAATATGTTTAGGGCTTCAGACAACCCAATAAGTGTAGAACCCACAATTACAAAGAAGTACATAAGAACGTGTTGAACTAAAAACTAACAAGAGGAGCTAGTTGGAATAGGTGGGTGGCCACCAATATCCATCTAGATCAATCCTCCCCACTTAGGAAGAAATGGTATCTGTTTCCTTGAGTTCCCCCATCAGGTGAGGAAACTTATGTTGGACTTGGCCCTAGGTGAGCCAATTGCCTTGGTGTAGGCGTTTACCTTCCTTGACAACCCGATCAAGTTGGATCCTCTGTTGGAGAGTTCCCTTGACTTGTTTTTCCACTATCTGATCATTGGATGCATGTTCCATGCAATAAGGGTTGAGATTTGTTGGTTTCATTTGTTCAACGATCTCTGAGGTAGCCAATAATGCTGGAAAATATGGTTGAAGGAGGTCCACATTGAACATTGGGTGCAAGCCAAGGAATGGTGGAGTGTTGAGCTCAAAATAATTGTTACCCACATCTTGGTAATGGTGTAAGCCCCATAGTGAAGAGGGCAGAGATTCCGATGGGGCCCTTTAAGACGCTCCTTCTACAAGTGTAACCAGACCTTGTCTCCAATCTGAAACTGGTGTGTGACCCTATGTTTATCATGGCGCTGCTTGTACTTAGCATTAGATTTTTGAAAAATCTCATGGACCTGTTGGCAGATGTGTTGAATCCGCTCAATGAGTCTGGTGGATTTTTTGGTCTCAAACTGAACATGGGAAGAGTCCGTCTATTTGTTTTCTAGAGGTAGTGCAACATCAATGGGACCCAATGGTTGGAATCCCAATCCCACCTGAAATGGTCTATAGTCAGTGGAGCTATGGAGATCCATCTTGTAACTGTGTTGACTAAAGTGGAGATTCTCGTCCCATGTACGCTAATTATGAGAGTTGTACATGTGCAGGATGTGCAAAATCATATGATTGTCGACCTCTGTTTGGCCATATGTTAGGGGTGGAAAGTAGTTCATTTAGTGATCTTGGTGTCCAACAGTGACCAGAGACTTGACCAAAATGTGTTGAGGATCCTGTTGTCCAGGTTGGAGATGATGGTCTATGGTATTCCAAAATGGACCCACACTCATTTGAAGATGAGCTTGGAATTATTTTTCTCTATGATGTTCTTCTTGCAGGTTGTGAGGATGGCCATCTTTGAAAACTGATCAATGACCACAAATACACAATCATTTCCTTTCTCGGTGGATGGAAGGTTGGACATGTAATTCATAGATATGGATTCCCAAGGCTTCTTGGGAGTAGGAAGAGGAGTGTATAATCCTTGATTCTTAATTGATGGCCTTGCAATGGCACAGGAAGTGCAATATCTAATATACTTGCAGACATCCTATCGAAGTTTTGGCCAATAAAATGTTTCTAGAGAATAGAAACAGTTTTATCCACACCAAAACATCATGTCATTCGACTATAGTGGGCTTCCCAAATCATCTTTGCACACTCGCTTGCAGGAATACAGATGTGGACCAGATGGAATAATAGTCCATCCTGAATGTGAAAATCGATGACAGTCACGCCTATACCCAAGAGATGAAGTCTTGATCTTGATGATAAAGTTGGGGCCACTCAGATGCCTCATGTCCACAGGAATGGAGGACAGTGGTGAGTGCACCCACAGGAGGTTGACTGAGGCAGTCAACAACATGATTTGAGATCCTCGTCTTATACTTGATGTTGAGATGGAACTTCTGCAGGTAGGTGGACCACTTCTGATGGAGGTCATTCTGCAATTTCCCCTGCATTTATATGAACTACAGGGGCTTGTGATCAGTGTGGATGATCGTCTCCTTTCCCAGAATGTAATCTTTCCATTACCGACAGGATTGTACAATGGAATACATTTCCTTGTCATAGGTTGGGTATTTCCATAAAGTATATGAGAGTGTCTCACTATGGTATTCCATTAGATGACCGTGTTGAGTGAGAGATGTTCCTACAACATAGTCAGATGCATCAATCTCAATCTCGAACAATTGTTCCATATTGGGAAATGAGAGTACTGGAGCTGAGCACAAGATATGATTTGTATCATTGAATGCTCATTTTTGTTCCTTCCCCCCACACAAAATTTTCCCTGTCACCTCCCTTGGTCACTTGGATGAGGGACCATGAAATATGGGAGAATCCCAACACGAACCATCTGTAGAAGTTGGCTAGTCCCAAGAAGCTCTCAAGCTCAGTTAGTGTCGTCGAGGCTGGACAGTCACAAATGAATTGGATCTTAGTTGGATCAACATGTACCCCATGCTCATCATCAAAGTAGCCCAAGTATTAGACCTTGTTCATGCCAAAGGAGAATTTTTCCATGTTGGCATATAGCTTGGGCTGCCATAGGGTGCTCAAAACATATTGAATATGCCGCATTTGCTCCTCCCAAGTTCTGTTGAAGATGAGGATGTCATCCAAATATACCACCACAAAAGAGTTGGTGAAGGGTCTCAATACATCATCCATCAACCTCATGAAAGTGGTTTGTGCATTTGTTAATCCAAAGAGCATGACCAACCATTCAAAGAGGCCTTATTTAGATTTGAAGTTTTTCTTCCATACATCAATTGGTTCGATGGGAACCTAGTGGTAGCCAAAATTTAGGTCAATATTGTTGAATAAATTTTTCCCCTTGARTTTTTCAAGAAGGTCATCAATCCTAGGAATTATGTATTGGTTATTGACTATGATTTTGTTTAATTATCTGTAATTAATGCAGAGTCTCCAGGTCCTTTCCTTCTTCTGCACTAGTACAATCGTGCTTCCACAAGGGGAGGAGTTGGGACTGATGTGCCCATTTTGAAGAATCTCTTGGATCTCACCCTTGATTTTGTCATTTTCCATCAATGAGTGACGATATACTGGTCCATTAGGAAGAGGTGCACTGGGGGTCAGATCAATTGGATGCTTGACTTGGCAGTGCGTCGGTACCCAGGTGGGTGAGGAGAATATGTCTTTGTACTCTTACACGAAACCTGCCCACTTGCTTATGTTGCAAAGAGATACTCTATGTAGAGGCCACATATGTGGCAGAGACCTTCTTCTTATTGTGAGCATGGATCACAAAGAATAAAAACTTCTTGGTCTGTAAAATGACCTTACGACAGTGCTTAGCAGAGATTAAAGAAATAGCAGTAGGTGGGGCTACCTCTGGTATCCTGTATAATTGTCTACCCAAAGTAATAATAACACTGAGGGGTCTAGACTCATACTCACCATGATCCTTCCACAAATATGGTTTTACTAAAATAACATCACAAACTTAAAGGGGAGAAATATCACATAATGCCTCATATTTGAAAGGCTTGATTCCATAGGGAAGATGACACTGTTAGTTGACACAAAGATCTCTTCCTTGGCAAAGCCATCCAATGGTGTAGGGTTGTGGGTGCGGTGTCTTTGGCAAGTCCAACTACTTGATGACCTATGGTGAGATCAACTTCTTCTGACTACCATTATCGACAATGAAATGAAGCAGACCCCCCTTCACCCACATATGTGAGTGAAAGGGGTGTTCCCCTTCCTATGGTTCTTATGTTTTTCTTGGCCGGATTTTGGTGGTAGCGACAATAGCACTGGGTTCAACATCGATTATCTTCTTCCATCGTTCTGGATTTTATTCGGAATCAGAATCAACCTCTGACTCAGAAGCCTTCAACTAGGCCACGAGTGACTACATGGAGCGACATTCTTCAGTGTTGTGCCTAGGGATTTTATGGCACTCACACCATTTTCCTGTGTCCTTCTTCGTCTTCTCATTTCCCTTCTTGTGTTTCATCTTGGACTAGTTGTCCTAAGAGTGGTCGTCTCATCTCGGTACCTTGTTTTGTGGGTTGGGGCCTCCTTTTCCCTGCTTTGACTGTGAGGAGTTTGTAGATCCAAACTCCGGCCTCTTCTTCTTAAATTTATGCTCAATCTTGAAAACATATCTATAAGCCATGCCCAATGAGGAGATTTCTAGAAATTCAATTTATGTTTGAATGTATCTATGCAAATAGCCGCGGTATTTGAGCACCAAATGTCGCTTAGAGTCTTTGATACCCAATTTGGTGTGCATGGTATGGAAAATATTGGTGAAATATGGTACTGTCTAGTCCCTTTCTTGATGCAAGGTGGTCCATTTGGTGTACTGGTCCGCGTAGCTTCCAATAGGGTAGTATTGTTCCTTAATGGTGTCCCAGAAGGAATCCCATGTAGGGGAAACCAAAAATATTGCAGATTCCTCTATGGCACTTTTCTCAGAGTAAGTATCCCACCAATCCTTAACATGGGGGATGAACTTGAGGAGTGCATAAGTAATATTTTCCTTATAATAAAAATTATGGACCGAAAAATACCCTTCGAGTAGATTCAACCATTTATCTACAACATCTACATCTATCAGTCCTTCAAATAATGGAATATCAAAATTTACTTGTACCTTGAAGGGGGTTGCATGGCCGCTTGAGGAAGATTCTTCTACTCTGGGAAGTCATCGAAGGATCTGTGCAAAGTTGTCCATCATTTAGATCATTTGTCACACGAAGGATTCCTCGAGAAAGTCATGCTTCTCCTCTGGGAATTCATGGCTCGATTGGTTCGAGTCCCAACTTCTTGTACCCAAATCTTGTCAGGGACATGCACAAAGAAAAATAAATGAAGAGAAAACCTCTTTGATACCACTGATTTGAATTTAGGAGAAGAACAAACTGATTAATAGACTGAATACAATAAACACGTATATATGAAGAACACCATAGATATCCAATGAACAATATCTTCTATTGAATAAATGAAATAGGATGAAAGTGTAAAACTGCAGAACTGAAACACTTGCTCGAATGGTGGTAGCTATCTCTGAGAAGAGATGTGGCTTCTACGTGCATCCGTCCAATAAAAATGATTACAATGAGGCTCCAGAGCCATTTTTGATATTACTCATTAATTCCAAAACCCTAGACATCAAAAAACCTAACCCTAGGAGGTGAAAAGCCAAAATTCATGTGGGCCCCTATGGGTAAGTTGGTACCTCAACTTCCTTGGGTCATAACTTTTGCATACAGCCTCCATTTTAGGCACGTGATAGCTCGTTGGAAATGTATTTTAGATAACTACACATTACGCCATTAAAGTATGGCCCTGCCTATAGTTTTACTGTGTCGAGACAAAAAAACATTGTTTAGGGCTCCAAAACGGCCCTGGAAGTACAACAAGATGTGATGAAATGAAAAAATACAAAATAATCCAGTTGGATTATGTGAGAGGCCACCAATATCCACTTGGAAGATGTTTATGTATTTAGACAACCCCATAATTGTAGAACCCACAATTACAAAGAATTACATAAGAACGTGTTGAACTAAAAACTGACAAGAGGAGCCAGTTGGAATAGGTGGGTGGCAACCAATATCGATCTGGATCATTTCATCTGTTTATCATCAATATCTTACTATATCATAAGAATTAACATTCATAAATGAATAATAAACAATAACAAAAAAATCCACACAATGCACAGTACACCAATATTTATGTGGAAGCCCAATTCAGGAGAAAAACACAAAATGCTTTTATTATATGTCAAGAATTACACTCAAGGAAGCACCAACTTCCAATTCTCTACCTATAACTGGAAGGAGGCCCCGATCCCCTAGTTTCTCAGGCTACAACCTGAGGGAAGTTCCAACTCCCCAATTCTTTGGCTACAACCAGAAGGAGGCTACAATGCCCTATGTTCTCCAACTATAATTGGAAGGTGGATACAACCACCTATTCTTTCCCTATCCAACCGCCCTGAAATAAAAGTAGAATAATGGAACCACTGTCACACTATCACTGTGAGATATACTATTGTAAACATGTACCAAGCAACCTGCACTAAACAACCTGTAACAACCTGTAATCAACCTCTATTAAGAACTTGTAAAGAACCTGTACCAATAACCTGTGCCAATATGTACCATGCATCAACCTATACCTCAAAATTTACCTTAAACAAGTGCATCAACCATGTACCAAACCTGTATAAATAACTTGTCACAACAACCTATCCGAAAAACCTATCACAACAACCTGTCTCATCAATCTTATCAACCAAATAAGATCTACTCACCAATAACAATGACCAAGACAACTCTCAACCATATGCACAATATCACCAAGATTTTCATCAACCAATCATATAACAACAACTCATAATCACCACCAAGATCAAAATGTGCTTCAAATAATATACCAAGACAATTATGCTACATCATCCATAAACCATGTGTCAAAAATACTACTAACAAGTGCCTCCAACCATGTACCAAGTATGCACCAATCATGCATCAACTACACATCAGCTATGACTCATCAAGATGTACCAATATCATAAACTATACACCTATGTATGTGCCAACTCATCAATTACTTGTCTCAACCATGTACCTCAACCATATACCAAATACATATACCAATATAACCATCAAAAGTTCTCTAGCAATACATTACACTATCCATAACCAAATACCATAGACCCTTACATCAAACCATGTGCCATAACCTCACTTTTATGTAGCCTCATGGATGTATCATTCATAATCCAATCATATACCAAGACCACTAACAAGTGTCTCTCACAATGCAACACAAGATATGCCAATAAATCAAACTAAGTGCACTAACAATATACTTCAATAGATCTGCCTCAAAACCATTCTACAACAAGCCCTAAACTTCCAAGAGGGCATTCGACAGATTTATAAGGAAAACTCTAAACTAGATTCATAAGTTCAATACTACACATATGAAAACCATACCCTTTTTCTTCTTGTAGCGTTCTATTGCCTTGGTTTTACTGTCATGATTCTATTGTCGCAAATATTTTGTAGCGATTTTCCTGCCACACTTTTTATGCTGCGATTTTTCTGCCATGATTTTCCTACCGTGATTTTCATGCCACACATTTTCTATCGTAGTTTTCCTGCCACACGTTTCTCTATCAATAATACCTGCCCAAATAACCTTTCAAAAAATATATATTCAATGATATTCAATAAGTGTTAATGGGAGAGCCTTTGTCTTTTATTTATACTTCCATGTAGCTTCCTCAAGGGTTTACCTTCTAACCAACTTAACCTACTTTCCTTGTTTTAGAGATAACCCACTTCTATCCACTTGTCAACTTCTAGC
Organism: Picea sitchensis; assembly: GCA_010110895.2. NCBI lineage: Eukaryota > Viridiplantae > Streptophyta > Pinopsida > Pinales > Pinaceae > Picea > Picea sitchensis. Next base: position 229,662 of record SNQJ01S0002489.1, read on the forward strand.
TCACTTTACTACACTTAACTTAACCACTTTACCACAAATAGTAAGTTATCCACTTTTGCTTTCAACTAAATTTATTATTTAATTTATTTATTTTGCAACCACTTTGACTTATCCATAAATAGTAAACTCACCACTTCTTGTTGCAACCACTTTATTATTTAAATAATTTATCTTTGCAACCACTTTCACTACTTTATTATTTAAATAATTTATCTTTACTCACAACTTCTTGTTGCAACTAAATTTTCTATAATTATTCAATTCATAAATTATTTCCCCTTAACTAACTTCTTATTGCAACCACTTTATTATTTAATTTATTTCTTGGTCAACCTCTTTGACTATTCAATCTTCTCATCACAACTACTTTACCATAATTACCAAACTCACAACATCTTATTGCAACTAATTTATTTTTAATTATTTTCTTAATACAACAATTACACCCATGATTAACTCCTAGTTTCACCCACTTTGAATAGTCAACTTCTTCTAGGAGTTTCCAGAATAATTTGACCTCTTTGACCTTCTAGGGGATTTTATATAACACATGAGGGTTCTCCAACTTCATGAGGCCATAACTCTCTAACCATGAGGAGTTATGTGACGATCCACATATCACCAGTAAGGGCATGACATGTAGTATCAATCTAGAATAGTCTTACCTACATATACACTAATATTCATTACATTATTCCTCAACCAAACTTTGGTGCCTTACCCATACCTCTAGAGATACCAAACATACTCAAGGGTTGACATCAATCTCTAAGAATTGACATCAATCTACAATATCACTCTCCAAATATTGGCATCAATGAAAACAAACAATCCAAACCAACTGTCCATCAATCTAAACCAATTGTCTAACTTCTATCGCCACTCTCTACTAGAAAATGAGGATATCAAGCACCATATCCAAGAACTACTCTGCAAGGGGAACATCCAACCCAAATCGTCACCTTGTGGAAACTTAATCGTGCTGGTGTAGAAGAAAGATGGGACTTGGTGACTCTGCATTGATTACAAGACCCTAAATAAAATCATAGTCAAGAATTGATACCTGATTCCCCGATTCGACGATCTCTTTGATCAGATCAAGGGGGGAAAATAATTCAGTAATATTGATCTAAAGTATGGCTAAAATCAGGTCCCAATAGAAAAGATAGATGTATGGAAAACTTCCTTCAAGTCAAAATAAGGTCTTTTTGAATACCTGGTCATGCCTTTTGGTTTGACAAATTCCCGAGCAACTTTCATGAGGATGATGGAAGATATCTTGCGAACTTTCACTAATTATTTTGTGGTGGTGTATCTGGATGACATTCTCATCTACAACAATACTTGGACATAACACTTGCAACATATTCATCAAGTTCTACACACTATATGGCAGCACAAGCTATATTCCAACTTGGAGAAAATCTCCTTCGGCATGGATAGGGTCTAGTAACTAGGCTACATTGTTTATGTGCATGGTTTACATTTTGATCCATCCAAGATCCAAGTCATCTATGACTGGCCATCCCTAACCACACTCATTGAGCTTTGGAGATTCACAGGCCTTTTCAATTTCTATAGCAGGTTCGTGGTGGGATTCTTCCATATTGCATGGGCCCTTAGCCAAATAGCCATGGGTGGTGGTAAGGAAAAATTTGTGTGGGGCCTGTCCCAACATAAATAATTTGATGATCTGAAGCAACACTTGTGCTCTGTCTGATCTGGATTATTTTCGGCATGAAATGAGAGTGGAGATATAATAAAGAAATGCACATAGATATCGCAGATATTCAATAATATAAAAGAAATGTATCTGAGATACCACCATAAACACAGATATATAGTAATACACGATTTTTATTAATGAAATAAATGTACAGAGACTATAAAAATACAGAGTGAAAGACTCACTAGAATGGTGGCATCTTATCTCTAAGAAGAGATGTGACGGCTACTCGCATTCACAAGAAGATGATTACAATGAGGCTCTGAAGGCCTTTTTACAATAAACAAGAATGCCAAAAACCCTAGACTTCCAAAAACCTAACCCTAGGACATGAAGCGCCAAAAGTCATGTGGGCCTCATTTGGGTAAGTTAGTACATCAGCTTCCTGGGGTCGTAAGGTTTGCATACGATCTTCATTTTAGGTGTATGATAACCCGTTAGAAAGGTATCTTCAAGGAGATTCATTTTGGGGGCTAAATCATGCCTTCAACTATCATTGAGAATCTCAATCCTGAAAAATCTTCATTTAGGCCCTCAAAATGGCCCTGGAAGGATAGTAAATTGCTGAAATTGCCCGAAAATTGTTTTGAGCCAGTTGGAAAAGTTGGGTGACCATTGATATCAACCTGGATCAATCCTCCCTCTTTAGGAAGCAATGGTATCCATTACATTGAGTTCCCGAGAGAGAGGAAAAATTGTTTGCTGAATCTAAATCTTGGTGAGATGTGTGCCTTGCTAGAGACGTCGCACTGCTTGGTTTGTGGAAGGATATCATGAGCATGTGGATGGAAGGGTTGGACCTTTTTAACTAGTCTAGATACATGATATTATTTTGTGTAGAAGGAATTTTTACACTTTTCTACAATCTTGTCGGCGTGCTTCTGTTAGATATAAGGTGCTTGGGCCGAGGCTGTAGTGGTTTCAATATCCTTTTGTTCACCTTTGAACAAATTCTGAAGAAGCTAAATTTTGTAGTATGAGATACTACCTTGAAACACTTTTTAGGTGGGACAGTAGTTGGAACTACCTATGGTATTCTATAGAGATGACCCCCCAGAGAAACAATGACACTGCGGGGTCGAGACTCATAAATAACATGGTGCTTCCACATATATGGTTGGCCCAAGCGAACATCACAGACATACAGTGGGGAAAAATCACATAATACCTCATCCTTGAAGGGATGGATTTTGTATGACAATTGAAACTACTGGCTAACACGAAAATCTCATCCTTGGCGAAGCCACGTGATGTTGTATGGTTGCAGGTGTGGTGTTGTCAACAATCCCAACTCTTTGACGAACTCTACAAAGATGAGTCTTCTGGCTTCCTCTATCAACCATAAAATGAAACGAGGTCCCCTTCACCCACATCTGTGAATGAATAAGGCACTCCCCCTCTTCAGGATCTATTGGTTCTTCTGGTTGAATTGTTGTGGTTGCGACAATACCAGTGGGGTCTGCATCGACGATCCTTCTTTTACCAGTATTTTCAGAATCAGATTCTGAATTAGGGTTCGACTCCTTGTCTTTGATCTCATACACCAATGATTTTTTTGAGCGACATTCATCGATGTTGTGCCAGGGGATTTTGTGGAAATTGCATCATTTTCTGGTGTCCTTCTTTGTCTTCCCATCACCCTTATTTTCTTGTGTCTTGGACTAGTTTTCGGGAGACTATTTGTTACGGTCGTCTTTGTCATACTTTGGTTGTTGCGGATTTGCAGACTTGAAATCCCATTTTTTCTAGTGCTTAAATTTCTACTCAATTTTAACAACATATCGATAAGAAACACCGAGTGATGAGATGTCCAAAAAATCCATTTCAGTTTGGATG
>SNQJ01S0002489.1:240669-269506 GCA_010110895.2 Picea sitchensis
TTGCCGGGGATAATTCATGTATCCTTGGTCCTAACGACTTAACTTAATTCTTTAAGAACTAAATAATAAAATATTTTTGGCCTTAAAAATTCTTTGAACCTGCATTGGTTATCTTTGTGTGATTTCTATCTAAGTTGTGACTCCATTGAAAAAATCTAGCAAGTATACTACTAGGAGCACTTCACAAAGACTGGTTTACTCTTTTCTGCAACCTAAAAAGGTTTATAGGAGAATATTAAACCGCTTAGCTCCTAGGAGGCTACTTGAAAGTCTTAGGGAGGAGTCACTCAACGATATCCAATAATTGTTGCAAACTAATGATCAAACAACTGTTAATAATCTCATTAATAACACTAACATTATAATGGCCACCTTTTTGAGTCCTTTGAACTTTGCAGCAATCCAAGGTGCCCCCCATGATGTTCCTGAGAAATCCATTGATAAGTTTCCTATCTTCCATGGGAACAATGGTATAAGTGCTAGCTATCACATCTCAAGTTTTCATAGGTGTGTTGGAAAGTATTGTGGAGGTCATAATGAAGAAGATGTAAAGATGACTTTGTTTGTGTATTCATTGGAAGGAAGTGTTGTCGAGTGGTTTGAATATTTTCATGCCAATAATTTTAACACCCTTAATGCAATATTGGATGAGTTTAGAAGGAGATGGGGTGATCAGAAAGAACATAGATTTCAGCTGGGTGCACTTACCACCAACCATAAAAAAGAAAATGAAACAGTGGTAGAGTTCAACGAAAAATTTAATAGCTTGGTAAAGAGACTTCATCAAGATGTCAAGGCCCCCACTGCTGCAATTTTGATTTATTATATAGAGGCTTTTGAGGGAGAAATGAGGTATGCCTTGCGGGATAAGGATCCTCAGACTTTACTAGCAACGCAAGAAACATCTTTAAGGATTGAACAAAATATGCTTGAGGCTAGGAAGTCTAATATTCTTGGTTTTACTAGAGGGTCTTCTTCCCAACCTTACGAGGAGAGGAAGAAAAATGTTGAAAATCAGAAACCCTCTAATGATGGCATGAAGGAGATCACTCAGTTGATTAAACAAATGGAAATTAATCATGCTAATCAATTGAAGGAACATGCCAATCAGGTCAAACAAATGGAAGTGAACCATGCCAATTAAATTAATGCTTTGCAAAATAGATTGATCATAATGGAGAGGTATAACAGTAATAGACAACAACATAAGCCAAATGATAAGTGGCCAAGGAGACCTCCTCAAAATGATCAAAGGACACCAAATCCTTTTGAATCCACCAACTTGGTGGATCATTGCCCTATGCCTTATTGTAGACCTTGTCGTGAGTTTCATGAGGAATCAACCTGTCTAGTTTTCCTTGAGGAGTGTAATAATGACTATGAAGACCAAGGAAATGAACAAGTGAACATGTGTAATGAAAGTTATTATGGTGGCAGGTATGATTGGATGGATGTTAATGATTATGGAAGTAACTGAAACTTTATGAATGGTAATATTGATAAAGCTACAGAAAAGTATGGGCCCAAGCCCACACCCCAATAGGTTGCAGAAATGGTTAAGTATAGAGGCATAACATACCAAAGGAATGGAAACAAAATTCAAGATAAAGGTCAAACCAATGTTCCCAAGGTATCTCCTCTTAAGCATAAAGTGCCAACTAATACAGATTTAAATATAGACTTGGGTGGATGGTTGAGTAATGAAAAGACGTTAGTGTCAGTGTCAGAACTCATGAAGATTCCTTCACAAAAGGAAAAGATGCTTAAAGCCATAGATGAACCACCCAAGAGTCTTGTTGAAAAAAAACTAGCCTTGGCTTACCAGGATGCACCAGTGATTTTACAGAATTGGGATMGGAAGAATGAAAATAATTTTCCTTTCTACCTTTCCTTACTTGTGAATGACAAAGTGTTACACAATTGCATGCTAGATTCAGGAGCAACCTCAAATGTTATTACTAAGAAGGTGATGGAACAATTGAACTTAAGAATATCAAGACATTATCATAACATTTGTGCCTTGGATAATCAAACAATAGAAGTGCATGTATTAATTAAAGGTTTGCAAGTATACTTAGCAGCATTTTCAGACATCATGTTTGAAATGGATATTGTGGTAATTGATGTGCCAGATGTTTGGGGAATGTTATTGAATAGGAACACAGTTGTAGACTTGGGTGGTAGTTTACAAATGGATTTATCTTATGCTACTCTCCCTACCCAAGATGGAAGTAATTTTAAGTTGAATAGGGAAGTGTATAGGAAGTATCATGTTGAAGATCCCAAGAATCCCAAAAATGAATTAAAGTGGACTGATGAAGGCCTTGGTAACTATGCCATCTTGTCTAATTCTATTGTGCCTTTTGAAGAAATAGTTAAAGATAATGAATTAGACAAGGTGTGGTACATGAACTTTGATGGTGCTTTTTCTAGAGAAGGAAAGGGTGCCAGAATTGTTCTTGAGTCTCCAAGTGGTAAAGTGTTGAAATCTTCTTATAGGTTGGAGTTTGATGCAACTAATAATGTGGATGAGTATGAGGATTTACTCCTTGGTTTGGAACTTTGCAGAGATAGGGGAATAAAATGTCTAAATATCAAAGGGGATTCAGACTTGGTCATACAACAGTTAAAGAACAGGTTTGCTTTCATGTCATAAAGATTGAAAGGGTATAGGAATGCAATTTGGAACTTAATGAATGATTTAGATGCTTAGACTTGATTGCAATTCTTAGAAAACAGAATTCAAAATTCGATGAACTTGCAGTAGCATCTTCCACACTACAACTTCCAGACAGTTTGATTGATAAGAATATTTCAGTAGAAGTCATTTTTAGACCCTCTATCCCGGATAACATGGACCATTGGCAGGTTTTTGATGATGACAAACAGGGGGTCAAATTTTTACTTCAAATCCATGAATTTTCATACTTAGGAATAAGTTTGAAAGAGGAAGGTTGCAATTACACTGGAAATGATGATGAGGTGAAAGCACTACCTAAACGAGTGGTTTCTTCATAAAAGAATTTTGATAGACGGGATTGTCATAAGAAAAAAGATGAAACAAAGAAAAAACTATGTGATTACCTTGAAGTCAATATTGGAAATATTGAAGAGCTTAAGTTAATAAAAGTAGGCAAGACTACCCCTATAGACGAAAGGAATGAAATTGTTAAGTTATTAAAATAATATAAGGATGTCTTGGCCTTTAGCTATGATGAACTCAAAGTCTACAGGGAGGATGTGATTCAAAATGTGATTCCTCTTAAGGAAGGTACAAAAGCCTTTAGACATAAGTTGAGGTAGTTAAACCCCAAGTTAGCTCCTTTGGTTTAGAAGGAGTTACAAAAAATATTAGAAGCAAGTATCATTGCACAGACTAGACATGCTTCTTAGTGTTCAAATATGGTAGTTACCAGGAAAAAGACAGGAAATATTCAGATATGCATCGACTTCAGGAATTTAAACATTGCTTGCACAAAAGACCACTATCCCCTACCCAATATGGAAAATTTACTTCAACATGTTACAGGTTCGGGAATGATTTCCATGCTTGATGGTTTCTCAGGTTATAATCAGATCATATTAAAAGCAGAGGATAGGCATAAGACTACTTTCACTACTCCATGGGGAACTTTTGAATATCTTAGAATGCCATTTGGTTTGTCTAATGATGGAGCTACTTTTCAGAGAGCTATGGATTATGCCTTCAGGGGGTTGATTGGTAAATTGATTGAAATATATCAGGATGATTTAACGGTTTTTTCTAAGGATGGTAAAAATCACATAGACCACCTTAGACAAGTTTTGGACAGCTGTAGAGATTTTGGAATCTCTCTAAATCCTTGTTAAGGTCCTAACCCGCACATAGGTAGATCAATGTACTCGGATGTAATAAAGGTCAATATTAATAAGACCTTTCAATAAAATAGAATAAGGCGGATGTAAGAAGACCTAATAGAAGCTTCCGCTTCTAGAAGGATCTTCCTAGACATAATAGAAACTTCCGCTTCTAGAAAGATCTCCTCTAGATGCTTCTCTTTATCAGACATATTTAGTATAAATAAGGGTCGAGGGTATGAAAACCCTAGCTTGGAGATTATTGTAACAAGGTTCTGATTGAGGTTTTTCCCTAAGAGGCCTCCGTGGAAATACATTCAATCAAAGTGTTCTTTCGTTATTTCGCATGACATTTCCTCGTATTGTGAAGATTATGTCAGATATTCTAATCGTTATTCTCACATTTTAGCATTTCATTTCGCTCTACAATATTTTATATATCCATCGTATCTTGTACTGTGAGAATCTCCTTTGCAGAAATTGTGGTATTTTCGTGGTAGAGACGTATTCCGACGTAAGCCACAGAGATCTGTCGTAACACGCATAAAACCGCGGTTGAGTGATTCATACAATACGATATACAAGTGGTTCTAACGCCTCATACACCAGGAACCCCCGCGAAAATTCCCTTTGAGTGGTAGCGACGACACAACACCAGAAATGGATCGGGTCAGATTTCAAGCTCCCTTCAGAGATAAACCTATCGGCCGGATCATATAGTGTCATCGAGAATAGCACTGGGGAAGATAATTTTAGTACCTGGGTAGTTCGGTAGTACGGATAAGGGTACGGTCTAACTCTCCTTAGTTAGCTACTGGTAGATATTGGGTCCAGTACTACCGTTGGACCCCGCATATATCGAGCTATAGCACAGGGAAAGCCCTCGTCTATAGAACCCTTGAATACAATAACCCTTGGGAACATAAACGTAAATATAAACAAATTAAACCGGCGAGATCTATTAACCCAAGATTTGTATTCGGTTAAGTAAATACTCTCTCCGTCTAAAATTTGGGATTTCAACACTGCAAATATCCTTCGTAATCAAAGTATAACCCCAGTTATAAAATAAAAATAAAAAAGTTCAGAAATTTTTTCACCATTATTTGAGACCTATTCCATTCAATTCATCTCGCCTTATCACTTTCATCCTCATTTTTCTCAAAAATTTCTAACCCCGCTTCCACACTTCTTCTTTCACTCCATTTTTTCACCATTATTTGAGACCTATCCCATTAGATCTATCTCCTCTTTCTCCTTATCACTTTTATCCATATCATTGCAAAAAAATTTCTGATCCCGCCTACTCCCTTTTCAGTTCACTCATGGCTCATACCAACCAAGAACTAGAGTCTTGCTTCAACACTCTGCACCGGGTTTACTTGAGACCCATCAAGAAGTGCAACAACTCGGGCATAATATTTCCCCCACTTCCATGAATGCATCCATAAATGTAGCCGCGCAGTCCACAATAATAAATGGCGTAAGTCAAACATGAACTACCACCCAGCTTGAATCTGTCTTTTCCGCGCTCGCACCAAACCAAGATCCCTACCGATGACTCTTTTCCTGTGCACATAAAAAGACTAAGGTGAAACTTCTTCCCATTCCTTTCAACCCCATCACTTTCAAAGGGGACATAATGCCTACCTGTGGATGTAACCAAATCTGATGGCTCCGACCCCACCGGTTGGGTAACCCAAATGGGACATTATTTATCTTTATATGGAATTATTGATGACTTGGCCAAACTTCATTGGTATGGTGTTCTCCATCTCACTCAAGAACGCCGGGCAATGGTGGCAATGGAGAAAACTTCGGGCCAAGGGTATAGCATTAAGCTTGGACCCACGATAATGAGCTTTATGAACGCTTGACACGGACACCAACCATTTGGGCCGCTTGATGAAGTTGAGTAATAAATAAGACTTCATATCGATTTGAGCATCTAGCTTTCTAACGTGATGGCATGTCTCGATGCTTTCTTTCGAGAGTTTTATCGGTCTCAAGGAGGAGATTCGCCCATGTCCTATTCTCCCACCTAGGACTCTGGGTGGAGGCTACCAAAAGCTAAAGAAGCACAAAAATTGTTTCCTCTCAAACCGCAAGCCTTCCTTTATCCCTCACCTAGCAGTAAACCCCACTATTCCCTCCGCCTCATTAAAAATCCAAAATTGACCAGGGTTGAAATGGATGAACACCAACTCAAAGGCTCTATTATAATTGTGATGACAAATATTTCCTAAGCCACAAATGTAAGGAAAAATATCTTTATGTCCATCTCTGAAGATGATATTCCGTGAAGAAGATACAACAACCCCCTATGCCCAAGTGTCACCGAACTTCGACATACACCCTCCTCCCTCTCCAACCCTCCCCAAGAGAGGAAATCATCATTTCCTCACGTTTCACCGCTTCTCTCGCTTCCCCCAAACTCTCAAGCTAATCGGTACATCAAGCAATCAAAGGTCATCATCTTGGTTGATAGTGGCAAAACCCACAACTTTATTCATCAACAGACGCCTCAAGAACCCATTGTTATATCCATGTCATTAATAATTTCCAAATCATGATTGTCAATGGTGGCTCTATGAAATGTGGCGTAGGCCATGTAAAAATGTATGCCTCCAAATAGACTACAAACTCAAATCCCACATGTTTGCTACTGACATGGGTTGTATTATTATCAGGTTGGTGTCATGGGCTCGTAACCTTGGGTCCCCCCGGACTTAACTTAATCCATGCAATTTATCCAAGGAGGCTACAAACATACCCCTCAAGGCATCACTAATGGCTCTCCAAATCAGTTCTCATCGCATGAGAAATTGCTCAAAAAGGTCATTCGGGTGTCATAGCCCAACTCCACTTACATACAAGCCACAGAGTCCCACCCGCGTCTCAAGACCTCCAAGTTCTCCTTATCAAACATCAAACGCTTCCACTCCCAAGGACTCCCCTTCCGCTGTCCATGATCATTCCATTCCCCTTTAACTCTAGGAAGTTCCCAACATACCGCCCATCGCCAAATTCCTCGTAGTAAAAGAATGAAATTGGAAAAATGGTCCAGAACTCCTTACTACAGGCGTCATCCATCCGAAAGTATCAGCCCTATTCTTCTTCAGTTGCCATGGTACTCAATAAAGAAGGTTCTTGGTTAATGTGTCCATCAAGGTTTCAATAAATTTACCATTAAAGACAAATTTCCATTCCTATCATTGATGACCTCCCCGATGAGTCGAGTGGTGCTCATTATTTCACCAAACTTGATCTTCGCCATATCACCGTGATCCTCAGATGAAAGAGTCCGACATTCCCAAGATGGCCTCGCACTCATGAGGGCCACTATGAGTTTTTGTCATGCCCTTGGTTGTGTAATGCCCCTCCACCTTCGTGAGTCTCCTCATGAACCATACTCCAACTTTCTTCGCCATTTTTTTGTAGTTTTCTTTGATGATATCCTCATATAAGGCAAGACATGACGTAATTCATCCGACTCATGTGGATCAAGTTCTCATCCTACTCGCTGAGCACCAGCTTTTCCTCGAACAATCCAAATGTTCTTTTGGTGCATCCAAAGTAGAATACTTGGGTCATCTCAGGGGCAAGGATGGCGTCAGGGTCAACCCAAAAAAGATTGAAGGCTATGCAAGATCACGCACTTAAGACTCTCAAAGATTGCATGGATTTTTGGCCCTCATGTGGTATTATCGCAGTTCATCAAGAACTATGGAAATATTGCGCGACTTCTCACCACTCTCCTTAAAAGAACTCTTTTCACTTGGACCCCAGCAACCGGGCCAAGCTTTTCTTTCAAACTTTGAAGACGGCCATGTGCACCACCGTTCGCCCTTCACAAAGACATTTGTGTTGGAAAAGCTGCCTCATGGAAAGGAATTGGTGTTATCCTTATGCAAGAGGGTCTAATTTTGGCCTTTACTACAAAACAATCAACCAAAAGAATCAAGCAATATGAAAAAGCAGGATTCTCGCGATGAAGTTGAATTATGATGCCCCATTCTGGGGAAATCCATTCCAAATTAAGACAGACCATCAAAGCCTCAAATGCTTTCCTCTCTCGAACGATTATCCCTGGAGCAACAAAATGGGTCACTAAGCCTTTTGGATATGATTATGAGATCATCTACATAGGAAAAGACAATGTAGTGGCGGATGTAATCATTCCTAAATATGAAGACGGGGATCCTTTTTCTCTTTCCTTCATTGTACCTGATTGTCGGCAAGTCAGGCACCAGAATGGTCGCAAGACCCCTAAAACTGCGATCCGATCCGCAAAGAATCGCGAAAAGGGAGTGTGTGTCTCCGTGGTAACGCTTCCATGGATTTAGGATGAGCTTCGACACAAAGGTCGCCATTGGCAAACAATCCAAGCTCAAATCCACGGTACTCTTCCGATCTTCAACACCCACCATGGGTAACTCCGTGGTTCACCAAAACATGACCGAAGTTAAACGTTCTTTTTTTCTGTGACGGTATGAAACATGACATCCGTAGTTTGTGGCTGAATGTGAGGTATGTCAATGCAACAAGGGGAGAAATAGGTCAAATCTCCGTGCACCCTCCAACCGCTTCATCTCCCCGCATTGAAGGATATCTCTATGGACTTCTATTACAGCTTACCCAAATCGGGAATAAATCGGCGATAATGGTGGTGGTGGATCGCCTGGGCATGCTCATTTTTTGTGCTCTTAACCACCCATCTACGACATCCATGGTGGCCCAAATTTTCTTGGCGCGGATCGCCCAAGTTTTCATGGCATGCCAAACTCTATTGTTTCCATCGAGACCCAACTTCAACAAGCAATTTTTGGCGTGAACTGTTTAAGCTACACACAATTTCATTCCAACTTATAGCTTATCATCCCTAGACAGATGGTCAAACCAAGTTGTCAACAAGTGTTTGAGACTCATTCCAGGTGCTTTGCATCTCAAAAACAACACCAGTGGGCTCAAATGGTTACCCTCACAAATGGTGGTGTACAACACTACATACCATACCACTCGTGATGACTCCTTTTGAGGCGCAGTTGGACAAGCCACCATCAGTTCTCTTACACCACGGGTACCTCGGTCCGAAGCGGGTTGACCAAACACTTACAACAAGAGATATCCTTCGCACTTCAAAGAGAACTTGGTCATGCCCATAATAGAATGAAGTGTGCCAGGCGGCATCAAGGTCACCAACGCCAATTTGTAGAAAGGGACCAGTGTTCCCGCGATCGCAACCATATAAGCAAACTTCCTCAAGGCCAAGTGGTAGTGTCGGCACCAAATTTTATGGGTCTACATAGTTCTCAAGCGTGTGGGACAAGTCGCGATATCAGTTAGCTCTTCCGAAATGGCTTTGAAGCTAAGCATCCTATTTTTCATGTTTCATGTTGAAGAAGGTGATTGGAACGTGTCAAATCTAAAACCAACCTTCCTGAGTTGGATCAAGAAGGATCCATTTGGCTACAAACTAGAGCAGTTTTGGACCAGAGGGACAGTCAGCATCGAACCATCAAGGAGTAAGTGCTAGTACAAGGAAAGATATGACTCCGTACATGATGCCACTTAGAACCATCTACCATTATGCAAGAATTTCCACATCTCAAGCCTTGAGGACAAGGTTGTTCTTAAGGGGGCAGACATGTTAAGGTCCCAACCCACACATAGGTAGATCAATGTAATTTCCTGGATGCAATAAAGGTCAATATTAATAAGACCTTTCAATAAAATAGAATAAGTATGGATGTAAGAAGACCTAATAGAAGATTCCTCTTCTAGAAGGATCTTCCTCTAGATGCTTCTCTTAATAGACATATTTAGTATAAATAAGGGTTGAGGGTATGAAAACCCTATCTTGGAGATTATTGTAACAGAGCGCTACTCGATTGGAGGTTGCCCCCTCGAAGAGGCCTGTGAACATCTCTATCTGAATCAAAGTGTTCTTTCTGTTGCTATTTCGTATAACATTTTTGTGTATTGTGAAGATTATGCTGGATATTCTACTGTTATTTTGTCATTTCTAGCATTTCATTTCTGTTCTGCAATATTTTATATATCTGGTATCTTGCAATCCTGCTAAGTCAGTCTTTGGGGTGAATGAAGGAAAGTTATTGTGCCACATCATAAGTAAATATGGGGTTAAATTAGACCCAGAAAGAGTTGAAGCCATTGGTAAAGTGCCTTTGCCAACAACAAAGAAACTTCTTCAATCCTTCTTAGGACAAACCAATTTTTTCCACGGGTTCATTCCTAACTATGCTGAAATCATGAAACCTATATATAATCTACTTAAGAAGGATGTGAAATTTGAATGGAATGATGAAAGTAAACAAGCTTTTGAAAGTATAAAGACTACCATATGTGAAGCTCTGGTCCTTATTAGCCTAGATTATGAGAAAGACTTTCATATTTTCTCTTTTGCTTCTGAGGACACTATTGCTGGTGTGTTGCTTCAGAAAAATGATCAAGGCCATGATCAACCTATTGCATATATGAGTAGGCCTTGCAAAATTCAGAACTAAAGTATCCCATGTTTGAGAAGCAATCTTATTACTTAGTCAAATCACTCAAACATTTCAGAGTCTTAATCGGATATTCCAAGGTGATTAGTTATGTTCTTAATTATGCGGTTAAAGATGTTTTATCTCAGGTAGAAGGATTGGGCTCAAGGGGTAGATGGATTGCTAAAATACAAGATTATGATTTAGAAATTAAACCAACAAAATTGATTAAGGCTCAAGTCTTGGTGAAAATGTTGACAGAAAGTAATGAGAAAGCCTTGGATATGGTTAACCAAATCAATAATGAAGAATGGCATCCTAACTTGTTAAATCTTGAACAAATAGATTGATATATAGACATCATCTTCTATCTTAAGAATCTAACTTGTCCAAGACATCTAGTAAGACACAAGAAAAGGGCTTTGAGGTTAAAATCTTCTAAGTATGTCCTTACTAGAGATGGATTAGGATGGAAAAATCTTGATGGAATTATCCTTAGATGTGTGGATGATGTAGATTCAAAGAAACTAATGGATGAATTCCATGGAGGTTTGTGTGGAGGACACTTTGCTGCTAAAACTACTACCCACAAAATCCTTATAGAAGGATATTATTGGCCCACTATATTTTCATATGTACATCATCTTGTTCGGAAATGTGAGCCATGTCATCGTTTCACAGGAAAGAAGAAATTAGCAACACTCCCCTTGCAACCAGTAGTGGTTGAAGCACCTTTTCAGCAATGGGGTTTGGACTTCATCGTGAAGTTTAGTGATAATTCAAGTAATGGTTTTTCATGGGTTCTCACAGCTATAGATTACTTTAAAAAAGGGGTTGAAACCATTCCTACAAAGACAACAACTGAAAAGGTAGTGATGGATTTCCTTGAAGACAGAATCATAACTAGATTTGGGGTTCCATCAAAGATAGTGACAGATAATGCCAAGGCCTTTTGTTCAGCCGATATGTCATCCTTTTGTTTCAAGTATGGTATTATATTGTCACATGCATCAGATTACTATCCCCAAGGAAATGGTCAGGCAGAATCAAGTAATAAAAACTTAATGACCATTGTTAAGAAAATAGTCGGCGAAAACAAGAAGTCTTGGGATAGTAAAATCAAACATGCATTATGGGCCGACAGAGTAACAAAGAAAGAAGCTACTGGAAAGAGTCTGTTTGAGCTAGTGTATGGATTGGAGGCTAAGTTGCCAGTGTACCTTAGAATTCCTACTTATGGGTCAGTTCAAGACACTTCCGCAGGGCAAGATGCAGTTCAGAACATGGTCAATCAGATCATTGAGTTAGATAAAATCAGACGAAAGACTTATGATCAGAATTGCAGAAACCAGAGCAGGGTTAAGAAGGCTTTCGACATGTCAGCCAGACACAGGGACTTCATTGTTGGTGATACAGTTTTGTTATGGGATAAAGGTATAGAGAAACTTGGAAAACATGGCAAGTTTGACAGTTTATGGCTAGGGCCATATTTGATCAGAGAAATAGCAGGGCCGAATTCTTTTCATCTCATCCATTTGGATGGTGAGCCCATCAACCTTCCGAGGAATGGGAAATAACTCAAGCTATTTTACAGATGATGGGGCAACTTGGTGTCTAAGTGGAAACCCTCTGTAACGTATCTCTAACCCTTTTCCTTGTATTTTAAATTTTTTGTATCATTTCATTCATTATGTCAATATGTTCTTAGAAAAAAAAATTGTTCAATAGATTTCCTTTGTTGTAAAATAATGATGTTGTACTTTAGTTATTTCATTATGTAAATGTTTTATATAGAATTCATTGATTTAATTGTATATACATGTATTCTTATGTTGGTTATTGGTGAGCACTTTGTTGTAGGTGTTGGATTCTCGTATGCTCTCCGTCTCAATTGAGAAGATAAAACACATGTCACCATGTGGAGCCAGATGTTGACCGACTCTCCAACACAGGTGGTTAAATCCATGTGCCATGAAGAGATGCATCATCAGATGCAAATTTGTCAAAGACTTTGGTTCTACAGGGCATGTTTGGCCCCAACACTTCTTTTTGTATCTGGAATTTCCACACCCCTGCATGGGTTAATAATGTAATAGGTCTGCATGAGTCATATCTAGGTCAGTTAATTGGGATCGATTCACTAGGAGATTTACTTTCACCGAGGGTTTTTTATCCTCAGGTTATGAATTGAGTTTTTCAGCCTTATTGATCTCCCTTGAGTTTTTCCCTCACACTTGCAATAATTCCTCCAAAGTGGTGAACGATGTTCTAGTGGGTTTATCTTTTGGTAACTATTATAGGGAATCATTGTAAATGACCATGCAAGACATCTTAGAAAGTTTTGCGAAATTTCGTCGAGCCTAGTATAGTTTTTTTTAATTAATTAAATTTCCCTAAGTTTGGAGGTTTAATTATTTAATTAATTAATTTTTTTGAGCAATAATTGTAAAAACTAGGTCCTTGGACTTTTGATAGAGGTATTTGTGATCAAAAGAAATGGAATAGAACCCCTTGCATCCATGAACCAATTTTCATCTCATTTGGATAACTTTTTCTATGGGTTTGTCCACCTGGAGTGTGCGTTAGTCTAAAACAACAATTTTAATTACTAAAGTCCAAACATGAGAAAACTGTAAAAATTGTAATAATGAGTTCGAGGATGAAAAATGTTGGAATAAAGGTTAGAGAGAGACCCCCTAAGCATAACATAACTCTCCCAACCTTTTCCAACCTATTCTAACCCCTTACCCACCTTCTACACTAAAAAGTTACGCCCCCCTAGGGGGATTGACGTTTTTCCTTAGAGATAGATGTTGTGACTTGAGTGAGGTCCCCTCACTTGTGCTTTCCTTTCCCTTAACCCTCACATCACCTTCCAAGGTGATCCCACACCTTTTCCCTCATCCCAACACTCCCTTTCTTGCCTCATCCCAAGAAAGTTGCGCCCTCCAAGAGGAGTTACGTCTCCCTCCACTTGGAAAAATCTAGAAATAATTTTTAAAAATTATTTTAATTCCTTCCACTCCCCTAGCACGAATCCCATAGCCTCCCACTTGATTTTGTGTAATCCAAACACCTCCCACACTTTTTTAAACCCGAGATCTAGGATTCAAACCCTAGATGGTGCGCCATAACCTAGAGATATACTCTTATGCTTGGTGGTGGACACTTGGCATTGATCCAAGAGAGGTAGGTTTTCCTTTCCAAGTATAAATATATCCCTCTCCTCACTCCCAAATCACCATATCTTGAGCTAAGGTTATGCTACTTGATTTTCCACTCTCTCTCTCTTTCTTCCACATTTCCATCTTCTAGCTCTCTAGGGTTTTGGAGATAGTTTTCTCCAAGATCCTTTTCCTTGAGTAATAAAGAAACTTTGGAGGATTATTGGAAGAGTTATGCAAATGCTTCTTCTTTCCATACTTATGAGGTAAACTTGTTCTATTATTTTGTTTGGTGGTTGCATCCTTGGATCCTAAGGTAAAATGTTATTTGGGTAGATATAGTAATGCACATGCTTATAGATCTATGTATTTGGATATGCTATATAGGATTGAAATGTCATCTTATTAGTATATGAACATATTGTCTATTGTATTCCATCATTGTTCAAGGTTTTTGCAGGTTTAGCTTCAAGGGTTTCATTTAGACAACCTCAAGCAAGAAGGCTCCCTTGAGACACACTCAAACTCCATCTATTTCTTACCCTTACTCTTCTCTTATATTGTTGTTCACTTTCATATATTTTAGCTAACATAATCTAGTGAGATAGGTAATTTTATATCAAAAATTTCAAAATTTTCTTAAGAAAAATTTTTGCCCCAAAAAGGCAAAAGTTTTTCTTCATTTGTAGATTGGTTGTGTGTCATTTCCAGCAAGGATACCTTGCTAGTTTTTGCAGGTTCAGATCTGGTTGAGAGGGGTTTTGGATATTCAAAGGCATCCACACAACACTCAAAGATCCCCAAAGGGATTGGTATCTATTTCTTAACCTCCTTTGTCATTTTCTAGGCTTTCTTGTACATTTTTCTCCTTCTTTTGCTTGCTTGTAGTGGCTCACATTTATGGGAGGAAAAGGGTATGGACCCCTCCCACGTGTGAACCTTGGGAAGTTAGGGTTTTAGTCTATATCTTGATTTTTACCTTTCCTTTTTCGTTACTCTTGCTAGATGTGAGGGTTTGTGAGATAAAGGGTATCTCCCAAACCCTGGGACGTGGGGTAGGGTTTGCTTTCTTTCCTTTTTCTTTGCTTGTTTCTCTTTCTCCCTTTTCCTTCTTCTTGCTTGCTTTTTGGTTTGCTTCTTGGCTTGCTAGTTTCTTTCCTCAATAATTTCTTAATAAGCAAGATAATTAATTTCCTACCTTGTTGGGAGAGGAATACCCCAAAGGGTTAGGTTAGGGTTTTAATTTGTGGTTAATGATCTAAATGTTATAATGTTCTAATATCCTAGTTCTAGATCTAATACACTTAATAACACTCTAGCTTAAGCCTATTCGACACCTAAATCAACTTAACTAGATCTCATGCATGCTTAGTCCTCTACAAATGCTTATTTTTATGCTTAGCTCTATGAACTAAATGCTTAACTAAGTGAATGGTGTTTTGTTTATTGCATAGCTCTTTTGATGCCATATGCTTGGAGTAACTTCTTTCTTTTAAGTTGATAAGTAGGCACACATAAATATTCTTCTCTTTCACACTTGATGCTCTTATTTAAATGCTATTGAACATGGTATAAGTGTGATTATATATCTTCCATTGGTTGGCAAGGTGTTCTTGCCTTTTTGTTATTTATCTTCAAGCTATCTATATTGTGAATTTTAGTGACATATACATGTGTTAATGCTCTTGATCTTGTAACTTAACCAACACATTTTTAAGGCCAAAGTCAGTTTCGGACAAGTCACTAAATCACCATTAAAAAGTGTCATAAAGTCTTTAAAACACTCCTAAACCCTCCTAAAAGTCTACCTAACTAATATATAAAATTAATAGACTCTTTAGGGTACCTTAGACCACCATCTTCACCATCTAAAATGAGGCTTGAAGAAAACAATGGAGGTTGTAGGCATGGGACTGTCTCACGCAGCACAAGATGTGTCCTCTCCGGGAAGTACTTTTGTTTTGGGCTGAACTATGAAGCTAGGGTGGCAACACTTATTGAGAATCCAACAGTTATTTGGCAATAGGAGGAGGAGGATTTGGTGAAAGCTTAATAAAATTTGAAAACCTTAAGAAAGCTTAACAACTTACCCTGGGACTTAACTCTTTAAAACTACTCGTGAGTTTAATATTTAAGGGTGGTTGGTCTTCATATCTGATACATGTGTTTATCTCTTCTTATTCTTAATGTATTGATGATGACGATCTTGATGCTTTGATGATAATGTGATGTGATTCTTTAATCTTTTGATATCCTGCACAAACACAAATAAATAAGTGGTTAACTTGTTGTTGTAATCTAGCATTCTTTAAATTGTAAATCTTGTACCTACTTTGAGTTTAATTCTTCTTTTTAAGTAATATTGTAATCTACTTGTAAAGAACAAACCTCTAACTTAGTTGACCCCTTGCCCAATCTTTAGGCACTAGTCTTAGTTTCCCTAGGAAAAGTATTGACTTACATACTAACCCTTGCATCTTTCATTGTTGCTTGTGAATCTTAGGATTAGAATTCCCCAAACCTTGTAAATAATTAAAACTAACTTTTAAAACTTAACTCTAAAACTAATCTAGAAACTAGGGACTACCCCCCTTGGATTCCCTAGGAGTGAGCCTATACAGAAGAGGTTTCGGTCAAAGTGATAACACAGGCTGTGAACCTAGGAATTGTGCCTCTAATGACACACTAAGTGAGCCAGACTTAGCTCATGTTTGTAAGTGTGTATAAGGACGACAACATACCCTATAGACCCACAAAAGAGGAAATAGAGAGATGGTTGAAAATAAAGGAGCTAGAGTTTTCACAACAAGATAATAAAAATTCTAGAGTAACACCGCGCAATTATCTTGAGAAGTATGTGTTTATTGATCTGCATGAAGATACTCCTGTGATTTTCCACACTTATTATAGTAGTGGATATTGAGGTTGAAGGACAACCACGCAAAAAATCGTATTCGTCAGTTAGCATGGACCTCAGTTCAGATCGCAGAGTTACAACAGGTGAATAAAAAAATTACCTGCGCAGTAGATTTTTGGATCGACAATATTATAGCAGGCTTTATAACATAATTTACAGTATATACCGCGAAGTCGTACAACGCAGCAGGTAAAGATTTTACATGTAGATCTCCAAGAAGGTATCTTAGATATTTGTATACTTCTATTAAGATATTTCTCTATAACAAAGGTCTAATGACAATGGAGTCAAACAGCTAAACTTCTCTGCGTGCATGGGGAAAGGTGAGAAGCACCGACATAAAAAGAAGAAATGGAAGGAGAATGAGATAAAGGAATGAAGGAGGAAGCCTTGGACCCAATCACGATGGATGACGACCAGATCAAGAATATCATGGTGACAGCTAGAAATATCTTTAATGGAGTACCCTACCAATACAAGGTGAACACAAAGAAGAGAGTCATAGCCGCAAGGGAAGGCTTGGAAAGTGATTAAGAGGAGGTAGAGGATCTCTGGGATGCAGAGAATATTGATGAAATCCTATGCATGACATATGAGAGGAAGACAAGAGGTCTGAGAGAGGGAATATAAGGAATCAATCCTATCCATACTAATGTCAGTGTGGAACCCATAAACCCATGTGTGACCAACACACCAAAAAGGACACCACCATTTAGACAACCAAATTTTTGGAGAAGGAAGACAACAGGAAGTACATATACACAAGGAACAACAACTGGGGGAGCCAGTTTAGGAATCATTAGTCAAGTATCTACACCGCGTGAAGGTAATAGTTTACAATTTAGGATGGTAGGACAGGATCCCACCATCAGGTTACCATAATTCAAAGGACAAGTGTCAAAGGACATGTAGAAGCACCTATTTATCTGTGAAATGATCTGGGAAGAAAAAAAAATCATAGATGAGGACACTAAACTTGTGCAGTTAGCTATCACTCTAAGGGATCGCGCACTGTTTGGTATATGATTTTAGCCACAAACAATCCACCAGGGACAACAAAAATGATTGTGGATATCAATAAGTTTTTGATAAATGAGTTTCAGAAGGCAAGTCCAGAGGACCAATACATGAACGAGATGATAGAAATTAGACAGAAACCAGGGGAATCCGTATGGGATATTGACTAGAGATTCAAGTGACTGAAAGGAAAACTGAAATATCTCAAGAAAAATATGCAACACAAGCACATGTTCATCAATTCACTTTTAACAGACTTAAAATATCCATTACGAAAACAAAAGTTCCAAATGCAGGCAGAAGCTCTGCAAGAAACCCTGCAATTGAAAGAAAACCAATATCATAAGACAGATCCAGCCATAGAGGAGCTGAAGGAAGATCCGAAGAACTTAACATTCCAGATAAACCAAAACAAAAGTAAGGACAAATGAGAAGTCATTTGGTTTGCCACATGTAGGATAGAAGGACACCATTAGAACGAATTCCCAACATTCATGGAGTACATCGCAGAAGGAATGCCAAATCCATTACTAACAGGAGGACTATGGTGCAAAATTTGTAAAAAGAAGGGCCACAATCCATATCACTGCCCAATGATGCAGAAGTACTAGATAGTCCCAAAGAGTTCGTATTCCAATTTTTGCAAGTTAGTAGGCCATGATGATAAACATTGTAGAACCATGGAGTTGATGAGGGAGAGGACATCAGATGCATATAGGGTGCAAGCCGAAATAATGGCAGGTCAAGATGAACGTCAATTTAATCAGGCACCACCACAGTATAACACTATGTCGTAACAATATAACAATGCACAACCACAATATAACATTGTGTAGCCACAGTATAACCCTGCACAGTATAATCAGATACCTCAATAAAATACGTTGTGAGGGGATCAACCTGGATATAGAAGTGGAGGACAAGAAAAAGGAGGCTTTGGAAGAGGTATAGGACCAGTGGTATGTCACAACTGTCAACAACCACGACACTATGAAATAGAATGTCCACTTCCACCAGTGACTTGTATGTATTGTCACACTTCAGATCATGACACGGAAGAATGTGCCATGTTATTAGGGAAGATCAAGGAAAAGAGAAATCAAAGAAACCATAATGTTCAATGGATTTTAGTAGAAGCAAGGGATGAAGGAAGAAACATCAACATAGTTACACATGGAGGAGATAAAATAGGAAATGACGTTGTACGACAAGAGCCAGTACAACAACAATGGGTGAAGAAGAATGTTGAACCTAGGAAGCAGTTCGATGAACAAAATGAGAAGGAGATATTTAAGCAAGCCATTCAAGAATTTATGAAGCCTAACATTGCGTTGATCTCAACCATGCAACATAGTAAGGAAGTACCATAGTACGATATGCCTCCATCATTGGATCATACCAAAGAAATGCATCCCATGGGACAAGTAAGTACAATCAAATGTTTTTTGCAATCATGTGTAAAATTACTAAATGATCCATCCTTTGTCAAAGTATTACAAAATATGATAGAAATATGTAGTGTATATACAAAAGGAAAGCTAGAAAATAAAATAGTTAATCACCTACATACAAGGAGAAGAACAAGTAGGGAGTTCAGGATGAATGCCAACATTGGAGATTTCAACATGGGTGACATCATATTGGATCTAGAATCTGAAGTTAATGTATTACCCAAGAAGACATGACAATGTGTGGGAGAGCCCACATTAGGATATTCACCCGTTCAGCTGAAACTAGAAAACCAACAAAAAGTTCTTCCAATAGGGAGGTTGAAAGGAGTAACAGTAGACCTGGATGGACTGTGCACTAAAGCTTACTTCAAAGTAATAGAGATAGTGGACGAGACAACACCTTACCTAGAATTGCTTAGCTTGGATTGAGCATTTTATAACCAGGCAATAATCAACTTAAAGAAACGAAAAATGACCTTCGAGCCGGGAGAATACAGGGTCATTGTGCCATTAGACCCATCATAAGGGGAAAGGTTTGTAGAGCCTACTTTCTTGGAATTGGAGGAAATTATCCAGTTGTACATAACAACTGTGCGAGATGAGTATTATGTAAACCTAGCTACAGGTGGGATACTCATTTGGCAGAGCATTACCTCATGTGCATCATACTCAGATACGGGTTTAGAAAACTGGCAATAGAGGCTACACGAATTTTCCACAAGAATATGTGCAAGAATAGTCCGCGCAATAAGATGGGTAGGTACGGAGATAAGGGAACCACCAATTTTCCATCGGGTAAATGATATAAAAGAACTCTTGACATGTTACGAAGATGAAGTTTTATAAAATAAGAGACTCTTAGCACTAGATATAACACTCAAGGCCACACCTGGAAGATGGTGGGGCTCACAGAAGGAAACAATCAAGGATTGGTATAAATGTAAGTGGTTACTGTGCATTAGGTTTGGCATATAACAAAGAAGCAACCAACAACATAAATATGATGGACAAGGGGCACTAGTAGAACACTTGGACAAGTGCAGAGCATTGTGGAAAATTACACCCCCAAAAGAATGTCGTCATCATTTTGTACACACATTAGAGGGCATCCAAACAAAATGGTATATGGACCAAGAACTGCGCAGAGGAACTATGAGCTGGACAATACTACAGTAGAACTTTACATTCACTTTCTCATTTGAGCATGAGAACCCCAACATAAATGTAGCACTCAAACAAATAATAGGGTTGATATTCATTAAGGAACCATAACTCAAACTCATAACAGAAGAACAACAATAGAACAGATAGAAAATGAAAGAACTGTTGTCATGCTACCATCTGCAGGAAGAAGTTCTAGATGAAGACTATTCACGTGATATTCTGATTGAGGAAGTCAAAGATGAAAGAGAAGTGTCCTCTGCCAGAATTAGAAGTAATTGTTGCACCAATCAAGGTGAAGAAAGTCAACATTGGGACAATTAAGAATCCAAAAATGGCCAGCACTGAAAACCACTGGGATGAGAAAACAATGGAAAGCATAACAAAGTTACTGTGTGAGTACAATGACCTGTTCCCCACAATGTTCACATAAATGAAGTCCATATCACGATATCTAGGTGATATTAAGATACCACTTAGATATGAGGCAAGACCGATCAGAAAACGACCATACAGACTAAATTCGATATATAAGAAAAAATTCAAAGTTGAGATCGATAGGATGTTGGAAGTTGGAATCATCGAACCTGTGGAAGAATCAGAATGGATAAGCCCAATGGTAGTTCAGGAGAAAAAACAAGGTGGGATAAGAATATGCGTTGACTTGAGGAAGTTGAGTGATGCATGCCTACATGACCTGTTCCCTAAACCCTTCACAGTTGAGGTGTTGTAGAATGTAGGAGGACAATGAAGTTTATTCATTCACCGATGGATTTTTAGGATACCATTAGATCAAGATAGCATCAGAAGATAGATATAAGACCACTTTTGCTACAGAAGGGGGATCTGTTGGCCCTCGACTAAGTTTTGAGGAAACCTTGGTCATATGGGACCACATTTTGGACTTCGACAGGCTGGTCGAAGATGGAGTGCCCAGGCGGAGCTAAGATCACGGATCTCACTTATTTTGCGGGCTTTGTAAGGGGTTATTTAGGGTTTTTGTAATGGGTTATGGGATGTCGGCCCATGGGGTTTTCCCATGATTAGGCCTTATTGTAAGGGATTGTAAAAGTATAAATAAGTAGTAATGTAGTGTAGAAGGAGAGTCGAAGAAGGATAGTGGCTAACTACAAGTAGTTCTGAGTAGGTTTGTGCAACAAATTGTGTATGTAAGGCTCTGTGCTTGACAAAGAAGTTGGCTCTGTGATTTGACCTAGTTTTGGAAGGAGGATCTAGTGCTCAGTGCGAAGATCTCTTGTCCTATGTGAAGCTCGGGTCTGTGGCTTAGTGCACAGGAGAAAATGAATGTAATAGATTGAAGAATAATAAAGAAGACGAAGAAGATGGTGGACGTAGCCCCACACTAGGGTGAACCACGTATATCTTGTGTCTTTGGTTTGCTTTGTGCTTTGTTGTTTATGTTATGAAACTGCTCAGTGCCTTGAATGTTATGCGTGATAGATAGATCTGTTGTTTCTTAGTGCTTTACTTGTGAATGCATTTTACATCTAACTTAATGTTATGTGCTCAGTGCTATGTGATAATCTTGGTTTTTACTACGCCGATCTCCACTAGGGCATGTTCTGTGATGTTATGAAAGATAATAAACTAATGCATATCATATTGTAAGTGTTAATAGAATACTCTGTGAAGTGTTTCTATCATAGATCCATGTCCCATATTGGTTACAGACAGCTACATCCTGTAACCCCCCTACTTCTACCTTGGGTGAGACTTCGCCTGCTTCGCAGGTGTTTCCAAAAAAGCCGGTAGTTAGGGTTTTGTTGGTGCGTTGTTGAAGAGTTGAACCCTGGGTCTTCCCCTGTTCCAAAAATTGAAGGTTTCCATTGAATAATTTCCGTGCATGACACCGCTCACCCTACACCAGTATAGACTGATAGCAAAGTTCCGCAGATCCTCATTTTATCTATATCACTGCGCGTAGAGATGAGAGCAAGGAATATTTATAGTCATATTACAAGCTAACAGATGAAGACATGGATCATATCACCAAGGAATGGTCAGAGGATTTCCTTGTACCTATCGTTGATGTATAACTCTCTGAAAATGACACCATAGGAAGCCCCATGGTCACCCAGGTTGAGCATGTTGGAAAGTCCAGTGGGACAAAGAAGAAGAGGAAGTAGGAAGAAGTCCATAATATAGAGACTAATGAAGAGGACAACGCCTTTGAAGAAAATGGCTCTGGATGGCTAGGAGGATGAGGAGAAGCATATGGATAAGGAGGAGGGGATGAACAAGGAGAAGGAAAAGCTACACCGCCAAAAGATCCCCCTACTGAAACACCGTAGAAGAGGAAGGTTTCTCTATGAAAACCTTCAACAATAAAGAAGATGTACACCAGTAAGCCCTAGTTAGAAGCAACACTCACGAAAGACGACATCAGTTTGGTCCACGAAGCCATGGAGGACGCTTTCGAGGACATCTTGCAAAGATATTGAGAGAATCAAGACGAACTGTATGGAAGGATCGAGAAGGAACTAAATGAAATAAAGCAAGCTATTCATTTGGTCTGCATAGTACCTACTACACCTTCCTCGTCACAGATTGCAGAATTTGGGGATGAACTAGCCCAATTGAGAAGACTAGAAGGTGCAACAGAGGCTCGACTTCAGAAAGTTCAAAAAGAAAAGGAGAAGGCTGCAAAAGCCTTGAAACAATAGAAAGAGGAAGTCTTAGAGAAATTACGAGTAGCGCGGTACTGTGTAACTTCCTATGAAAATGAGAAAGAATAATTTTAGGTGATGATCTAGGAGGAGAAAGAAAATCTACTGAAAGAAAAGGAAAAGTTGCTCATAGAATGGGCTATGGTCAAAGAAGCAGTCAATAAAGCATGTCACTCTGTGCCAGGCTTGGCACAGGAGGAACAAGAGTCAGTTGAGATTCAAGTGGCGAAGCTCGCTGAGACCATCTAGCAGCTTCAACCGACGATAACAGAGTTGGAGATCCAAGCAGTACCGAGCACTCCATAGGAGGTGCGTGACTAGAGGGACGAAGCCACTAAGAACGCAGTTGTAAGAATTAGATCCCTCACCTCAGAATCAAAACAATTGAGCGATAGAAGTGCATAGACTGATGAACACCTCAAAGAATATCCAGATCCAAGGAAACTGGAAGCGCGGTTACATGAGGCACAACAACAAGCCTCCTTCATGCAGGCACAGATGAAGCTGCTCAATGCAGCTGAAAGAATGAAGAGATTTTAGAAATAACATACAGTGCAACAAAAGATCACTTCCCTCCAAGGCAGGGTAATGGAAGTCACATAGAATATACAACCTGTGCAGGATGAAGCCTGCAAGGTGTTCAAAGAAATTGAGGGACAAGGCTCGCAATTGGACCAAGTTGTTGAAAAAATGGAACAACGCCTGGAAGGGCCTGTTATAAAGCAAATGATCCAGGAGCTCGATGATTAGGATGCTCAGGTGAAGCAGCAATTCGAGGCAGCTCAAGTTAATCTTGAGGCCTTCGAAGTAGTATTTCCCAGATCATAGTGACTCGAGATGAGTCACAGGTGAGTGTTGGGGGCATGTTGGCCCTAGACCAAGTTTTGAGGAAACCTTTGTCAGGTGGGACCACCTTTTTGACTTCGACAGGATGGTTGAAGATGGTCGACTCTGCGGCTTAGTGCACAGGAGAAAATGAATGTAAGATATTGAAGAATAATAAAGAAGATGAAGAAGTTGGTGGAAGTAGCCCCACACTGGGGTGAACCACGTATATCTTGTGTCTTTGGTTTTCTTTTTTCTTTGTTGGTTATGTTATGAATTTGATCAGTGCCTTGAATGCTATGCACGATATATAGATCTTTTGTTTCTTAGTGCTTTACTTATGAATGAATGTTATATCTAACTTAATGTTATGTTCTCAGTGCTATGTGATAATCTTTGTTGTTACTACGCTGATCTCCACTAGGGTATGTTCTGTGATGTTATGAAATCTAATAAACTAATGCATATCATATTTTAARTGTTAATAGAATACTCTTCGAAGTGTTTCTATCATAGATCTGTGTCCCATCTTGGTTACAGACACTTGTGTCCTGTAACCCCCCCTGCTTCTACCTCGGGTGAGACTTCGCCTACTTCACAGGTGTTGCTGAAAGGGYCGGTAGTTATCATTTTKTTGTTGTGTTGTTGAAGCGTTGAAACTTGGGTCTGCCCCTATGCCAACATGATCRTACCAGTACATGGTCATGCCATTTGAACTGAATAATTCACCATCAATATTTTCCAAAGTATTCATAACTACATTTAAATAATTTATCCACCAATTTCTAGAGGTATACTTGGAAGATTGGATAGTATATAGTATGTTGAAACCCCATGTAGAGGTTTTGTGGCTGATGTTAGAAAGATGAAATAAGTTTCATATATCGTTAAACATCAAGAAGTGCATCTTTAGAACACCTTTTGGGATACTATTGGGCCATATAGTATGCAAGCAAGGTTTACTAGTAGATCCTTCCAAGATTGCAGTAATTGTTAAATTTCAACCACCAAAAACAATCCTTCAACTAAGAGAGACATTGGGACAAACAGGATACTACAGAAAACTTATAAAAGGGTATGCGCAGATCACTGTGCCAATGGAGAAATTGCTAAGGAAAGACACAAAGTTCCAGTGGAATGAAGATTGTCAACACAGCTTGGATATGCTGAAAGAAAAGATGGTAACCGCACCAATACTAGTATTTTCAGATTGGGAGAAGACATTCCACGTACATGTGGATGCATTGTCCATAGCACTTGGAGCTATTCTGGCGCAGCTAAGACCAAGAGAACTCGATCATCCTATAGCATTTTCTAGCAGGAAACTTTCAAAATTAGAGCATAAATACAACACTACGAAGAGGGAATGCCTAGCTATGGTGTATGTGCTTTAGAAGTTCAGAAATTACTTACTAGGGAAACATTTCAAGATGTTCACAGACCATTCAATGCTAAAGTACCTAGTCAACAAGCGAGTGTTGGAGGGGAGAATTTGTAGATGGCTACTATTGTTCAAGAATTTGATTTTGAGTTAATAGTTAAACTAGGGAAGTTGAACGAAGGACCTAATCAATTGTCAAGGATCACGAATGGGGAGGAACCTACCAATCTAGAGGACAACTTTCCGGACGCACAACTATTTTCAGTCCATATCGTCGATGAATAATTCACAGACATCATCCAGTACTTGAGTACAGGGACAGCACCATAGGAATATAACACTGCACAAAAGAAAAGCGTGGTAGTCTGGGATGTAGAATATTAGTTGATTGCAGGACACTTCTACAAAATGGGCACCGATAGCATCTTGAAAAGATGTGTGCGAGAACATGAAATACCAAGGTTTTTAGCAGAAACCCATGAGGCAATAGTAGGAGTACATTACATAGGAAAATCTATAACACATAAGGTATTGCACATAGGACTATGGTGGTCGACGATTAAGAGAGACTCAAAAGAGTACTTCCATAAATGCGATGTATGTTAGAGGGTAGGTAAACCAAATAAAATGGAAGAGATGCCCCTGCGACCATAGGTAAATTTGCAAGTATTCGACAAATGGGAAATATATTTTGTGGGACCAATTAACCCACCAGCAAAGAGGATAGGAGAAAGGTACGTTATCATCGTGACGAAATACCTGACAATATGGGTGGAAGAAACACCGGTCAAATATTGCAGTGCATAGATAACAACACACTTCCTGTTCAAACAAGTGATCACTAGGTTTGGTTACCCTAGGATTTTGATGAGTGACCAAGGCACTCACTTCATTAAAAGTAATATTAAGGCTATGACTGAGGAATTTGAATTCCATCATCGAAAGAGTACACCATATCATCCCCAAGGAAGTGGAACAGTAGAAACCTTTAGGAAGATCCTTGAAAATGCACTAACGAAGATCTATAATGTTAATAGGGATGATTGGGACCTAAAGATACCATAAGTGTTGTGGGCATACAGGACCACATGCAAGAAGTTGATAGGACAAATGCCATTCAGACTGGTATATGGACAAGAAGAAATGGTGCCACTAGAATTTTTCATACCCGGCCTACGCATAGCAGCGATTGCGAACATGATAGAATGAGGCATAGTACAGGATAAGATAAATCAATAGAGGATCATGGAGGAAGATAGGATTCTAGCAGGGTTCCACCAAGAAATACATAAAGCAAGGGACAAATCTTGGCATGACATACATATCAAGAAGAAAAATATCAAGGAGGGAAACTTAGTGTTGATGTATGACAGTAAATACTTTTAGCATCCAAGAAAAATCATAATGCACTAGTTAGGACCATACGAAGTAAAAATTGTCACAGATGGGGGAGTTGTACAGTTGAAGGACTTAGGAGGCACAAAAATCAGAGGGATGATCAATGGGAGCCAACTGAATTTATACAAGGACAGTCAACCACCCACAACTTGAAAGTTACCACACAGTAAGAACTGAAAAAAGAAAGAAAAAAACAAATGGTGTCGGAAATAAAAAGATAACAACAGAGGCATAGTGCTCCAAAAATAGAATGAGCATGCACACTCGGAAACACTATCCTGACGAAGAAAATACCAACGGTCATTACAAAACGGAAACAACCGGAAAGGAGGATATGACAAAAGAAGCGCCAACTGACGGAGGATATCAAAATTGAATGCCAGAAATGACTGACAGGATGCCGCATTAATCACACCAACTGGCGACGATAAGGAAAATCAATGGAAAGTACGTGGGAATGGGTGGTTGAATTAAATAATAATCGTGGTAACATCTTCGAAAAGCTTCATAGGACATTGATACAAATAAATCACGTGGGAGAGGAAAGGTTATTTTGAAATCTAGAAGTAGCGAGTGAGAGTTGCATAGGTTGCAGAGGCCACTAAGCTCGGAAAATGACACATTTACCACCATGGCACCACCCAAACAGGGATAACCGAGCTAGACTACCAGAAAACCTTGAAGCAGCGCCAGAGCACCACTGTCGCCACAGGTAAACGAACAACAACCATATAAGCCTCCAGAAGTCGTCAATGTGGAAAAAATCCCATCACCTTACATGACACCAGGTAGCCCCATACCCATTGTGGAGGAAACCCAGAAGACAATACCAGCGGGCATGTCTATTGATACGTTGGTAGAAGGATAGAGCCAAAAGGGTAAGGATGTAGGAAACCAAGTGCACTTTGGAAACCCTGAAGAAGCCTCGAAATACAG
Organism: Picea sitchensis; assembly: GCA_010110895.2. Taxonomy (NCBI): domain Eukaryota; kingdom Viridiplantae; phylum Streptophyta; class Pinopsida; order Pinales; family Pinaceae; genus Picea; species Picea sitchensis. Next base: position 267,950 of record SNQJ01S0002489.1, read on the forward strand.
TGGGATGGCTCCAAACCAGGTGGAAATGGCCGCACCATAAAGATCACAGAGAACCATGTCAGAATATCCATAAGAGGGAACAATGGAAGATGTCACTGGCCGACCAAAGGAGTATGCCGACGAACGAACAATGGAGGTCAGAACCTCCACCCATCCACCACAATGAAAGGGAAAGTAGATGGTACCTAGGTCAACATGTAGGTAACCCACCGCATCCATTGTCTTGTCACGCATTCTGGAAGGGGTACGTATACCATCAAATCTATTAGGACATGTGGAGAAATTGAGGTACTCAGACCATGATGTGACGGACACAGAGAAGTTCCTCGATTTAGACAAGCAAGTCTACCTACAGACTATGGGTATAGGACCCTTTGGTGAACCAATTAATCAACCAGTCCAACGAGCAATGGGACTGGCCAAAAATGGGATTCTAGGCCTTTTGGACGTATCGCACTTTGGGAGGGGCCAATATGCAAACAAATGCGTCAAGAAGTTGATGGAAGTTACACATGGTGGGTACCTATAGCTAGAAAAACTCATCTCAATAGATATAGAGCTCATCGCATACATCACAGGGCTACCATCACGGGCTGAGGATATCGTGCAGTTCCTTAAGGACAAAATAAAGGAGAAAGAACTGGTCGAGGAAATGAATAAGAAATATGGCACCGAAAGGGGGTCACATGGAATCATCATCAAGAGTATTAGTGATGTCATGACAATAATGGCCACAAAAAATTATTGCATGCAAATTAATCAGGAAATGTCGTAAGGAGGAAATCTTGGTCGGGGTTATGACAACTGCAGCACAATGTGCAGAGAGAACCACACTCAGTTGGGCCCCTTATTTGTTGAATCTGCTCCTAGAAGACTACAAGGATGCATAGGATCTGGGGACAGAATTCCATTATTCAGGGCTACTCATCGTGATAGCCTTGATCGGATGGAAGGGGCCAAAGTATTCGTTTTTTTCCACTAGACCGAAACCCTGCCATGGAGCATGATACTTATCGCTCAGAGTTGCTTCGAACTAAAAGAAAAAAAAATGAATGAAATCATATTCGAAGGATATCTAAGTGACATACATGACAACATCGCCAATTGTTGGAGGGTAATAGCGGAATAAATCACACAGTATCAGGGCATAGACAATTTCAAAACCACTAGACATGCGATGTGGATTGAGGCACGGAAAGATCTCGATAATCAATGGCTACAATTGTGCTACTACATCAAGGAGGAAGACATAGAGATGGCCATTAAGGATTGGGAAGATGATTAGAGGATTTCAGTCCTTATTCAATAAATACCCACAAAGATAGAGGAGGAGGAGGTAAGACAGGAACATACACATGTCCATGAGGTAACAGTGCCCAAGAAACCAAGGAAAGGTCAGAACAAGGCACAATAGAAAAAAGGGGGGACATCTAAGACAGGTGCCCAGACGGGGAATAAGAACAACACAGAGGCACCCCAGGTACAACAGAAATAGGCTGATACAACACAGGGAACTACATCAAGTGCTACTCCACAAGAGCAAGGCTAGACTAAGAG
>SNQJ01S0002489.1:274753-291910 GCA_010110895.2 Picea sitchensis
GCTCAGCCCCAGTACTTTCACTACTGGACCTGCAACAACCCTTTGAGATTGAGACAGATGCTTTAGACTATGCTATGGGAAATGTTCTCACTAAACACGGCCACCCCATGGCCTATCATAGTGAGACACTATTAGATGATTTTCGTAAGTACACTACTTATGACAAAGAAATGTACTCCATTGTGAAAGATTTCCACCAGTGAAGACACTACATTCTTGGGAAGGAGACATTCATCCATAATGATCATAAGCCACTGCAGTTCATGCAGACACAAGGCAAATTGCAGAATGACTGCCATCATAATTTCTCCATGTACTTGCAACAATTCCACCTCAACATCAAGTATAAAATGGGAAGCACCAATCACGTCACTAATTGCCTCAGCAGACTGCCAGTCATGACACTCACCATGGTTCTAGACTCTTGCGGCCATGAGACCTCTGGATGGCCCCAACTCTATGAGACAGACCCATACTTTGCCACCACCTACCAAATGTTAGGCACAAAATCATTTTTCTCTAATTTCCATCTTCAAGATGGGTTATTATGTCATCTGGGCCATATATGTGTTCCATCAAGTGAGTGAACGAATATGATCTAGGAAGCCCACTACAGTTGGGTGGAATGACACTTCAACATAAAACATATAGTGGCAATACTGCAAAAAAAATTCTATTGGCCCAAACTTCGACAGGAGGTCAGCGAGTATATCAGGTCCTGCATTGGCTGTGCGATTGTCAAACTGACCACTAAGAAATAGGGCCTGTACACCCCTCTTCCTACCCCTGAAAGGCCATGGGAATCCATCTCTATTAACTACATGTCGGACCTCCCTTCCACCAAGAGGGGAAATGACTGTGCTTTTGTGGTTGGGTATCGTTTTTCTAAGATGACAATATTGGCCACCTGGAAGAAGAGTATCACAGCAACGACCAATGCCAAGATCTTCTTTGAACGAGTCTGGGTACATTTTGGAATACCACAAACCATTGTCTTAGATTGGGACAGTCAATTTATCCATAGATTCTATTTAAGCCTCTGGTCATTGATGGACACCAATCTCACCAAATCCACGACCATCCACCCCCAGAGAGATGGCCAAACCGAGGTCGTAAATCGAATGATCATGCATATCCTGGCCATGTATAATTATAATCACCCTCACACATGGGATGAGAGTCTCCCCTATGTTTATCATATCTACAATTGATCCCTGCATAGCTCAACCGATCACAACCCCTTTCAGGTGGGGTTCAGATTCCAACCATTAGGTCCCATAGATGTTGCACTGCCCATTGCAGCCACCTCAATTGACTCATCTCCTTCTCCAACTGAAGTTGAAAAATCCACCTGCTTCATTGATCAGATCTTGCACATCTACTAATAGGTTCAGGATATCCTACAAAATTCCAATGACAAGTACAAGCGGCGCCATGAATAACATCGGCTGCCACATAAGTTTTAGGTGGGAGACAACGTTTGGTTGCAATTGCAGAAAGAGCGCGTTACAAGACCCCATCGAAATATTCACCCACTCCATTATGGTCCATACAGCATCACCAAGGATGTGGGCAATAATTATTTCGAGCTCAACATTCCTCCTTTCCTTGGCTTGCACCTAGTGTTCAACGTGGATATCCTTCGACCGTATTTCCCACCATTATTGGACACCTCAGAGATAGAAGAAAAACTGACACCAACAGAGCTCAATCCCGACTGCATACAAAAGGAATCCAGTGATCATATTGTGGACAAACAGATCAAGGGCACTTGCCAGCAAAGGATCCAACTTTATCGAGTTTTCAAATAAGGGAAGTTCCTGCACCAAGGCAAGTGGCTCACCCGGGGCCAAGTTTAGTAGAAATTTCATCCTCCTATGGGGGAACTCAATGAAATGGAGACCATTGCTTCCTAACAGGGAGGATTGATCCAAATGGATGTTGGTGGCCTCCCGCCTATTCCAACTGACTCATTTTGGCAGTTTTCCAGTTTGGTAGTGTTTTCTCTAGTTTTTGGGTCCTTAACTTCTAGGTTGTGTTGAGGCCCTAAACAACATTTTTTAGGGATCTCCATAGTAAAAATGACCTTTGATAGTTAGCAAAAAAATGTGTATTACTCAGATAGACCTTTCTAATGGGCTATCATATGCCTAAAATGAAGATCGTATGCAAAAGTTGCGACCCTGGGAAGTTGATGTACTAACTTACCCAAATGGGGCCCACATGACTTTTGGCGCTTCATCTCCTAGGGTTAGGTATTTTGGATGTCTAGGGTTTTTGACATTCATTTTTATTGTAAAAAGGCCTTCTAAGCCTCATTGTAATCATCTTCTTGCAAATGAACACAACTGTCACATCTCTTCTGAAAGATACGCCACCACCATTCTAGCAAGCTTGTTTCCGCTGCATTTTAGAGTTTCAACGAATTTCCTTATTGAATAGAAACCAATTTTACTGTATATCTCGTATTTTGTGTTAAGCATCTTTTGATAATAATTTGTATTCATTTCATTCTGCAAATATATTATGGATCAGGATGTCAACAAGTATATCTAGTCCTATATTATATGCATTATAGCCAAACCAACCACTAAGAAAGAAGGCATGTACACTCCTCTTGCTACTCCTAACAGGCCATGGGAATCCATTTCAATGGACTACATGTCAAGCATTATGTCCACCAAGCGGGGAAATAAGTGTTTTTTTGTGGTTGTTGATCGCTTTTCCAAGATGGCGATTTTAGTTGTCTCCAAGAAGAGCATCACAACAGAGGCCACCGCCAAGCTCTTCTTTGAACGAGTGTGGGTACACTTTGGGATTCCACAAACCATTATCTCAGATCACAACAATCGGTTCCTCAATACATATGGGTTGAGCCTCTTATCACTGTTGTGCACCAATATCACCAAGTCCACCTCCTTCCACCCTCATATGGATGGCCAAACCAAGGTTGTCAATTGGATGATCGTGCACATCCTGCGCATGTACAATTCCAAGCACCCTCACACCTAGGATGAGAATCTTCCCTATGTTCAACACAACTAGAACATACCCATCCATAGCTTTATCGGTCACATCCCCTTTCAGGTGGGGTTGGGATTTCAACCATTGGGTCCCATGGATGTTTCACTGCCCCTTGCGGCCATCAAGGAATAATCGTCGCATGCTCCAACTGGAATTGAAAAATCCATCCAGTTCATTGAGCGGATCCAACACATCTCCCAACAGGTTCGGGATATTTTACAGAAGTCCAATGCCAAGTACAAGCAACGCCATGATCAACACCGGGTGCCACATTAGTTTCAAGTGGGAGACAAAGTTTGGTTTCACTTGCAAAAATAACACCTTACAGGGCCTCATCGAAAGCTTTGTCCACTCCATTATGGACCCTACACCATAACCAAGGCTATGGGTGACCGTTATTTTGAGATCAACCTTCCCCCCTTCCGTTCCTTGCACCCAGTGTTCAATGTGGACCTCCTTCAACCTTATTTTCCACCATTATTGAACACCTCATAGATAGAAAAACAATTGACACCAACAGAGCTCAACCATGACGCATTGAACAAACATCCACTCATCGGATCGTGGACACATAGGTCAAGGGAAATCGCCAACAGAGGATCTAGCTTTATCGGGCTGTCAGGGCATCTCCTCCACCAAGTAAAGTGGCTCACATGGGGCCAAATTCAACACAAATTTCCACTCAATGCAATGGAGACCATTTCTTCCTAATGGGGGAGTATTGATCCAAGAGGATCTCGGTGGCCACCCACCTTTTACAACTAGCTCAAAACAGTTTTTTGGCAACTTACTATTTTTAACAGTTTTTCAGTTCCTGAACTTCTACGGCCATTTTGAGGGCCCAAACGATGTTTTTTCGCAATCGAGCACCCCAATGGTCTAACGCTCTAATAGAGCCCCCTAAATGAAGCTTCTCATCAATACCTTTCCAACGAGATATCGTGTGCCCTAAACGAAGACGGTATGAAAAATTTACGACCACAAGAAGTTGATGTACTAACTTATCCCAATAGGGCCCAGATGACTTTTGACGCTTCATCTTCTAGGGTTAGGTTTTTGGATGTCTAGGGTTTCAGAATTCATGTTATTGTAAAAAGGTCTTTAGAGACTCATTGTACTCATCTTTTTGCGAATGAGCATAGCCGTCACATCTCTTCTTAGAGATACACTGCTACTATTCTAGTAAGCTTCTTTTTAGTCTGCATTTTACAGTTTCTTTATCTCTATTATTGTTCGCTGTGTATCTGTTTTAATATTATAAATATGTGGTTTCATTTCGTTTTGGTCATAAATTTGGATCATGTTCTATCTTCTCCTTGGTTTATATAGGTGCCCAACTCTCTCAACCGGCATGCCCCTTCCCTCTTCCCTTGGAGTTGACCTAACCTTTCACACTTGTCCACTTAACTTCTTGGGATGACTTATGTCTAAGGGGCACCTGTTCCTTGGGTGAGTGACTCACCTAAGCGTTCCCTCCTTCACCTAGCCGACTAGTCGTTTTTGTTTGGGCACCAAAGCTATGCCCATGACCGATCGTTCAACCAATAGTTTAGCTAATGTCGCAGTCTCCTTGGTCATCTCGCCCAAGGTGAGCCAGCTCGCCCAACTTATGTTTACCTTTCGTTTGGTTGGACCGAGCACCTTCGCTAACTCGTTCAACCAACGCCCTTCGCTAACTCGTTGTTTTGGTGGAGCACTCATCACTTCGTTTATTGGTGTGCCCATCTTCTGCCCAAGTCTCCATCGAGGCAACATCATAACTTGTGTCCTAAGCTGTCTTTAGGTGAAGCTGTTTCTTGGCACGACGTGTGCCCAAGGAATCCCAACTTCATCTCCTCATTAAAACCGAGCGTAGAACCGAGAGTCCTGCCTACCCGAATCGTTCTTCTTGGTGTGCGATGGAGGTGCGCGCTCGGTCTCAACTCCCTAAGCGTTATACCATCCCACACAATGACACTATTAGTTATAAAGACTGAGTTTTATTTTCCGTTGATGTTAAGATGTAGATTAACCTTATGTTGACATGGGAACAGATGTAACGTCGAATGCCAAAGTCAAAGGTTGATGATGTTCAGATTCGTGGAAGGATGTGAAGGTTGAGTTGAGAGCAAGCCATTTTCCAACGAAATGCCAAAATGTCTTCATGCCGTGCAATGGGATTTTTCAGCCTATGTGTCAACGTATATCTCTTTACCTAAATTTAAGCAACCGCCTCAACTACAAGGAAAATAAGAAGCATACGTCCAATAAGAAATTATTTCCTAGCTCTTCGAAGCTTCTGACTACGCTTATCGTCCTAGGCGCGTGGGGCATAATGACCGACGGTATGTTCAATTTACGCCTTTAACCTAATTTATGCGCCCGACGCGATTAACGGAAGGAAATTCGAAGTTTTTCTAGACGTCTACCGAAAACAGTTTGAAAATAAATGGAGCCTATTGTCTTTTCAGTACGCGTTAATGTCGTTGTCGCGCCAACCGAAATCGTTAGACAGAAGCTTTGCAACTATAAAACCCACTCAAACTGCCGAAAATATCATTGGTTCCAAGAATCATGGCCTCCTCTACAGCAATGCGATCTCTCGCCTGTATCGCTTTGGTTTTGTGTTCGACCGTTGCGTACGCGCAGCTGAGCTCAACATATTATAATACATCATGTCCCACAGCACTGGCAACGGTGAAGGCCGCAGTGAAGCAAGCGGTGGCCAAAGAGAAGCGGATGGGGGCATCACTCCTCCGCCTTCACTTTCACGACTGCTTCGTTAATGTAATCTCATGTTTTCGTTTGTTGGTTCCTCCATTGAAATCCATTCGCCGTTTTCTTCATATCGGTAGACGCAGATCTTCTATTTTGCTGTGATTGTTAAAAACAAGAGTGCTTTTGCAGGGTTGCGATGGGTCTGTGCTGTTGGACGACTCTTCGAGCATAACTGGGGAAAAGACCGCTGTTCCAAACAACAATTCGGTAAGGGGTTTCGATGTGATAGACACCATCAAGTCCCAAGTGGAAGCAGTTTGCAGTGGAGTTGTATCGTGTGCCGATATTTTGGCTATTGCTGCTCGAGATTCTGTTGTCGAAGTAACTATCTACTGCCATACGTTTTATCGTCATCATTCATATCCATAATGAGGTCGAAAGGCATACACTTATTACATTTTTATAGTTATCATTTATATTCATATTTATAATTACACATAAATTCATATATTTATTGGAAATGGGTATATGTCATCATCTTTTAATTATAAATTTCAATAGTATGATTATCAATTCAAGATGTTTTGGTTCTCCTTCCTAATCAATGAATTAAATTTTATATTCTTTATTGTAATTTTGAGTAAGTCTTTTAAGTGTTTACTTTTTAACATTTAATTAATATGATTAAAAAATTAATGTGACTATCTAATTACTAGTTTTTAATGATTAACAAATTTACTTAAACTTATAAAATTTTTTCAATATTAATTTTTTTCTCTAGATTTACATTTCTTCCATTTTTACAATCAGCCGCCATAATTGCAACCTTTCTTATTCTCCATTAGTCTTTTCACAACAGTAAAGTTGATTAGCTATCTCTTGTTAAACTATCAAAATTCCGATACAATATTAACAACATTATTAACTACTTACATATACAAGCACAGCCACAATTAACAATCATAGCATATTTTATTTACAAACCCTAATTAAAATTTATAATAAAATTAAGTTTAGTAAATTAAATATACCCTTTCCGCGTTAATCAGACACGATTATGTGTCTGTGCTAATTTTATTTTATCGAAGTAGTTGTCTGCTGCTTTATCATTAATATGAGCAATCGATTTGGTGATTGTGTATTCATATGCATATTCAGATTGCTTAAGTGGATATCTAATGTGGTCATCGTTTTTTCTATACACTGAGAATCTATTATCCATCGCCGATGATGCACAAGATTAACAGTCGTTCTGTTGGTGCATGCTGAAATATTTCTTACTACATGTGTTAATTAGATTTTATCTTTTCTTTTGTTGATCGCAGTTGGGAGGCCCAACATGGACAGTGCAGCTTGGAAGGAGAGACTCCAAGACTGCCAGCCTCAGTGCTGCAAATACCAACATTCCAGCTCCCACTTCTAATCTCAGTGCTCTCATCTCATCCTTTCAAGCTCAGGGCCTTTCCACCAAGGATATGGTTGTTCTGTCAGGTATAGCATATTTATATGGCATATCGTTAAGACGCCTTCAAATATTTCATTGACAGTTTATTCGATAATTCCACCATATGATCTGAAGTCTTGATTCTTTCTCTGGTATTTAACTAGGTGCGCACACCATCGGCCAAGCGCGGTGCACAAACTTCAGGACTCGCATCTACAACGAATCCAACATTAACACAGCATACGCCACATCCCTCAAGACAAACTGCCCGAGTACAGGAAGCGACGGTAACCTCTCACCATTGGAGCTTACTACTCCAACCACATTTGATAACAACTACTACTCAAGTCTCAGAAACCAAACGGGACTTCTCCACTCCGACCAGCAGCTGTATAACGGAGGTTCTACAGACTCCACAGTTACTAGCTACAGCAATAATCAGAACACCTTCTTTTCGGACTTCGCCACTTCTATGGTGAATATGGGAAGCATTAATCCTCTCACCGGTACAAGCGGAGAGGTTCGAACAAACTGTAGGAAGCCTAATTGAAGTCTCTAACAGACCGTGAATTCTGTCTAGTGTGGGAGTATACCGTTATGGTTAAGAATATAATATAATACGTTAATTTACATTAACGGGATATTCCGTTTGTGTAGCAGAAACATATAATCTATCATATAATTTTACATTTACATATTCTCTCTTTTCTTGAGGAGGTTTTAATTTGCAATGTATTGTTTTCTTTATTATAAAGATGTTTTAATGGCTCATTGTTCTGAGGATGGATCTTGATTTGGATCCAAAAGTCGACAGTCTAATTTTACATTTACATATTTTCTCTTTTCTTGAGGAGGTTTTAATTTGCAATGTATTGTTTTCTTTATTATAAAGATGTTTTAATGGCTCATTGTTCTGAGGATGGATCTTGATTTGGATCCAAACTTCGACAGTCTACTGACAAAATTATGGTCATTTCCATCAATCAAAAAAACCCTAACCATAGAAATATTTTTAATCAAGCAATATACATTTTAATAAGATTATTTATCTATTTTATTAATAAATTTAATATATTATATAAAATATATTTATTTTTTAATATTTTAAAATATTTTTAATATTTGTTGTTTGAGATTTTGGGGATTAAATGTGTATAATTTTTTTGAAATATCCAACTTTTTGAGTAAACACTCAGCCTATCATTATACACAAATAATAAACAAATAATAAAGGTGAAATGATAATAGAAGATAGTGTTTAAGGGGATATTTATAAGGATAGAAAATAAGGTTAAAATAGTAAATGAGCCTTCCTAAATAAAAGTTATTTGATACTGAATTTAAAATTGAAATTAAAAGAAAAAGTTAAAAAAAAAATAAGTTTAAAAATATAATTTATTAAGATTGTATTTCAAGGAATGAAAAATATGGCTATAAATGAAGAGATGGGTAAAAAAAAGAAAACAACATTACAATTAGGGATAAAAAATAAAAATAAAATCAAGAAATTAAAAGGAAGTTGAATAATAGTAAATAAATACAATAAGTTTTAGAGATAGCAAGGTTAATAATCAATACCATGAATAGTGAGTTTCCAAAATTGGCTAAGTTTGTAGCCATTGAATCATGAGTCATAGGAAAGGAGTAATAGGGTTCTAAAACTAGAATTTTAGTTTGGTCAAAGCAAATGAGATTTATCCATAGGAGTATGAAATTTTGTAAATTCCTTGGTTAAGCATGGGATCAGATTTATCCTTAGCTATTGTTTAAGGTATTATGGGGTTTAAAGGTGTTATGGATTTTAAAAAGAGTTTTGATATTTTTTTGACCAAAATATTAGAGATATGATTTGTAGCCTTGGATTTAGTGAAAGGAAATTTGAGTTAAAGGTGGGGATGAGGAATGAGAGTTTTAATATTTAGAATAATCTTTTTTATTTGAAAAGTTGAATAACCATTGACCACAAAAGCTTTAGTTAGGTGATGGTGAGAAACGAATCTACAAGAAGATTCAAAATGTTGATCACATCAATGACTTGCACTATACATAATTCGAAAAAACCCTCTCACATATTTGTATATTTTTGTAATCTCTATTTAAATTTTATTATCTATTTAAATAGTTAAATGGTTGGAGTTTGATTGAAAATTAAAAAGAACTCTCTCAAATATTTGTATATTTTTGTAGTCTCTCTAATTAAATTATATTTTTTATTTAAATTACTAGATGATCAATGTTTAATTGAATTAATAAATTAATTACTTGATGATGATTTTTATATAATTAATATTAAATTTAAAATAATTCATAGATAACACTATTTATTTAAACATCTAAATTAACAAAATTATGAAATATCTTTGTGGTTAAAGTGTCTACTCACTTTTATATATATTTTTATGTAGAAAATATATTTAAATATTTTTATTAAAATTTTAAACTATGTTGAAAAATGTCCATTAAAAATATGATTAAAGAAAATGAAAAAATATTTATAATAAATATATAATTTAAATACATTTAATGTTTAAAAACATGTATTTATTTATTTATGTTAAAATTCAAAGTTTGAAAGTTACATGTTCAAATATCAAAAAAGCATATGTATACTTCATACTTTAGTAGACTTTAGCATAAACTTTACGTACTTGTCTTTGCCATTAGTATGTATATGCTTTAAAGTCTATTAAAAATATGATTAAAGAAAATGAAAAAATATTTATAATAAATATATAATTTAAGTGCCTTTAATGTTTAAAAACATGTATTTATTTATTTATGTTAAAATTCAAGGTTTGAAAATCACAGGTTCAAATCTCAAAACATATGTATACTTTATACTTTAGTAGACTTTAACATAAATTTTACGTACTTGTCTTTGCTAGTAACATGTATATGCTTTAAAGTCTATTAAAAATATGATTAAAGAAAATGAAAAAATATTTATAATAAATATATAATTTAAGTAGGTTTAATATTTAAAAACATGTATTTATTTATTTATGTTAAAATTCAAGGTTTAAAAATTACAAGTTCAAGTTCAAATCTCAAAAAGGTATATATATACTTTATACTTTAGTAGACTTTAGCATAAACTTTACGTACTTGTCTTTGCCATTGGCATGTATATGGTTTAAAGTCCTCGTCTGGTCGTCTCGATGGATATGATTTGAAGTCGAATAGGTGAAAAAGCATAAAAGGTCAGTCACATCGAGAGGACTTTTAAAAAAGTTTTGTCAAGCCACGGCGGAGATGAATCCTGACGTGAGCCAAATTGTCCGCCCCCTTCTTCATCCGAACGTCATGTTATGGACTAAGGAGTCTAATTACGAATCAATCAGATGAGGTTATACGTTATGCTGAACGCTTTCTTCTAGGTATGTCCGCACGCGGAGAAAGTTAGGATTGCTTTCCATCTAAACATTTCGGTTTGAACGTACTTTCTTTTCTGAGTACCGATAATTCGTAGCCATCTATACCTTTTATTGCATGATGAAGTTCTATGTTAGATCGTGAAAATAAAACCAAAATTCAAAGAAGAAAACCAAAAACAAAGAATTGATTCTGTCCAAGAGCCTTTAATGGGTCGACTCAAGATAACTATTCAAGTAAAGAAAATAATAAACTAAGTGCACATAGCTTGATGGCTAAACGAAAACATAATATGGAACATATGCACATAACTCAAAAGTTGATAGATGCAATTAACTATACATGCATGTAGCTGAAAAACCAGAAAAAGTGATGCAATTAACTATACATGCATGTAGTTGAAAAACCAGAAAAAGGGTCCTTAAGGGAGATGGACTACCGATGAGGTGTTTTTCATGCATAGCATTTCTTCCAACATAAACTGGGAGAACGATCATGCTACAATTCACAACTTCAGTCTACCCATCTATATTAGGATGGAAGGATGTGGAAAAATAAAGTTAACCTCCTAATAGTTTCCAATGTGTTTTCTAGAAGGTGTTAATACAAAGATAGTCATGATCAAAGATAATTTTAAGAGGTAGCCCAAAAAACCAAGGAGGTAGATAATTTTAGGAGTCCAGTAAGCACCAAGTTGTAGCTCACTATTGTCTCATCTTGAGATCTAGGTCTTCTTTGTTAAGGGTGATCATCGATAGTTTAGACAAGCTTCCTCCTTTCCTTGAGGAAATCTCTTCTTTTCCTCTCTCTTGGATTAGTGTTCCTGAATATATCAATTTGTTGTGTTTCTCATCCCATGAGTTTGAACACTCACACGATCTATTCTCTCTGTTATGTTGTTTTGTTGTTCTTTTGGTGGTGTTTTCCCACATTTTTTCTCATCCTTTTCAATCCCCTTGATACTTTAGTGGCTTGCTACAGACGCCACCTACACTCTGTGGTTCTCACATTGAATAGGCAAATCCGTAGAGTCTTGTAGTCAAGTTATTTTACTAGCCTTTGCCTTCTTCAAGGGGCCAACTACCAACAGTGTCTAACTGTTCCAACCACCCCTGCGACTTCTTTCATTGGTCACATGGATCTGCACAGGTTTGGTACACTGAAGGTGTAAGGTTATGCTTAAGAAGCATAAGTAAGCTTGTTATACAAGCTTCATGCTTTCTTCACTAATGCATTTTAGCTTCTTTTGTACTCAACCATTCGATCAATCCCTGCTTTGTCAATTTCCTGTGGTGTATCATGGCTATTATTGTCAAGGTTGTTCTTTCTCAGTCAATGGTTTGGTGTTTTTCTTAAATTAAACATAGTTTACATGTTCGGTAACATAAATTATGTAACCTTAATACAATTACGTTTACATGTTACTAACATAAATTATGTAACCTTAATACAATTACAGTCTCAAGCGAAAATGGGACATTACATTCTTCCTTAAAAGAAACACTATCCTGTTGCTCACTCATGTATATACAATTATACAAGAAACAAAAATGGGTATGCCAATGTCATGGAATATTGTTCAAATCATGTAGCTTCTTCATCATCTCCAAAGTGCTTCCATTGCACCTTGACTTGCATGATGGCTCAGTTCCAGAGCATTGTTTCTTTTCTCAATTCGTGATGCATTGGGGTTTGGGTTGGAATTCTCCTCCTTCGGGTTCCAATTCAGAGTTACATTCCAATCAAGAATATGATTAGAATCATGTACATGTTTCTTTAACAAAGACAGATGGTATACATTATGATCTCTAACAATAGGTGGTAAGGAAAGACTGTATGCTATTGGTCATGTTCTCTCTAGGATTCCAGAATATCGTGGAGCCAACTTAGAACACACATCCCCATTCTCAAGGAAATTCTTTTTGGTTTCACCTGAGGTACACATGGTCTCCACTTTGGAATTCTCTATGGGTTCTCTTGCTATCAACAAAGATCTTTGGTTCATCCTGGGAAACCTTCAGGTTTTTCCTTATCTTGATCATAGTGTCTTCTACCTCCTTCAATCATTATGGTCCAAGTGTCCATTGGATTATCCCAACTAATTGAACTTACACTTTCTACCACCATACATAACCTAAAATGGGCTCATCCTCAATGACTTGATATCCATTGTTATATGTGAATTCTACCAAAGGTATTTATTTTTCCCTCCCACCATTTGCTGATGCATAACATGCATCCTAACATGTCTTCTAACACTTTGTTCAACCTCTCAGTCTGACCATCCTGTTTGAGGATAGTAGGTCATCCTAAATTCCTATTTCATTTCCAAGATTGTAAACAATATTATTTATAAATTTGAGGTGAACATAGCATCCCTGTCAGAGATTATGGTTTTGGGAAAACCGTGCAATTTGAATATTTCTTTCATAAAAACATTGACAATGTGTATGGCCTAAAAGTAGATTTTATAGGAATAAAATGAGCTTCCTTACTCAACTTTACTTATCCACTACAACCATGATTGCATCATGTTGTTTGGTTGTCTTAGGTAGACCCGTGACAAAATCCATGGAAATAACTTCCCATTTCCACTCTGGAATTTGTAAGGGATGCAATAGTCTCTTGGTTATTGGAGCCTGATTATCTTCCTGATTCAGAGGTTTGTTTCAGTCATATTTGGATCCCATTTTCTAACGGAGGGCTGTGGGTGGCCTTCCCCCCCACTATTGTCGTCCAGGGGGTCTAGGGGGGGCGGTGATGGGGGAAACACCCCCAAAGAAAAATTTTGGAAAACATTGTCTTGTAAAATATTGTAATTTTGTAGTCAATCTAGATCGTTCATGATAAGGTCCTAGATATGACAACATAAGTTATGCTAGGGATTTTTTCCCTAGAAGGAAACCCTCTTTTATGTATGAGGGGATTACATTATGAATCTATGTGATAATGAATATTGTATTATGAGAGAGGAGACTGTGAGAGGAAGAAAATGAAGTTACAATGGATGTGTTGTAGGATATATCCCTTCATTTATTGGATAATAATAAAGGAAGGACCTGGCAATTTCTTTGGTGGACGTAACCCACACTAGGTGAACCATGTATATATGTGTCTCTATTGCATTGCTTATATTTTGTGTTTTATTTTTTCATTTTATTTTATTTTATTGCTCCACAATCCTTTTTTTCTAACATATTCTAGCAGGGTGTTCATGCTCAAGTTTAACCTATTGGCACTCTAAGCACTTCGCAGTGTATTGGGAAATGTATTGCTTCATTCCAGGTGAATAATATAGTTTTCTAAGTGATGTCACCATTTTATGGTAACTAGGGTGACCTACATATGGTATCCTATGGAACTAGTCTATAATAAATCACTTCAAATCTACTGAATTAGACACGTACAATTGGTTGTTATACAACAATAGGCTATCGGCCCCAAGATGATATCCTTCATACCTCTTTTCCATAGGTTCCTTTCATAACCTTTCTTTAACTTGATGAAGAACTTATCTTCCTGAAAGAGGGATTTAATCCTCCATTCAATGTCAGACTCTCCTACACTTTCTACCACTAAGTTTATTGTCTGAACACCTCGGATGAGCACATCTTCTACTTTGTTCTCTTTTCCTTTTATGTGTTTGATTTCAAAATCAAACTCATTGATCAGTGGCATCCACCTGGAATGTCTATCATTCAACCTCGACTGATCAAATAAATACTTTATACTACAATGGTCGGTCATGAGGATAAATATCCTCCCAAGTAGGTAGTGCCTCCACATATTCAACCCATGCATAATCACTGCAAGCTCTAGATCGTGGGTAACAGACTTCTACCCATGTTCATTTAATTTTTGTGACTCATAACAAACCGCTTTCCCTTCTTGAATCATAACTCCAGCAAGTCCTTGTTTTCAAGCATCTGCACAGACCAAGAAATCATTTTCTAGATACACAATCTTTAGAACAAGTGCATCAATTAATATATGCTTCAGCTGTTGGAAGCTAGCTTCACACTCTAGTGACCAAATGAATTTATTTCCTTTTCTTTGCAATGAAGTAATACGATTACTGATATTCGAAAGTCCCTTTATGAACCTCCTGCAATATCCATCCAATCCCATGAAGGATATCATTTCTGTCACATTTCTAGGGGTAGGTCAATTCATGATTGCCTTGATATTTTCGGGTTCTACTGCCACTCCTTCAGCTAAGATTACATGGCCTAGATACTCGATTTCATTTTCATAGAAATCACACTTTATGAACTTGGCATACAACTGGTGTTCTCTTAACACTTGTAACACCATTATGAGGTGGTATTCATGCTCCTCTTGGTTCTTGGAATACACAAAAATGTCATGCACAAACACTAAGACAAACTTGTATTAATACTTACTAACCACACTATTCATCAAACACGTGAATGTAGCTGGTGCATTTGTAAGTCCAAAGGGTACCACAAAAAACTCATAGTTCCCATACCTTGTCCTAAAGGTTGTCTTGTGGATGTCCTCATCCTTGATTTTGACTTGGTGATATCCTAACCTCAAATCTATATTTGAGAATACTGCATCTCCCTTAAGATGATAAAAAAGATCGTCTATCCTAGGAAAAGGGTATTTGTTCTTGATATTCATCTTGCTCAACTACCTATAATCAATACACAGTCTCACAGTACCATTACCATCCTTCTTCCTTACAAACAAGGTTGGTTCTCCCCATGGGGATACACTGAGCATGATGTAGCCTTTATCCAACATTTCCTTTAGTTTCACCTTCAACTCTTTCAGGTCTAGTGTGATCATCCTGTAAGGCACCCTCGATGTTGGTACTACCCTAGGCACCAGATCTATTGAAAAGTCAAGATCTTTGTTCAGAGTTAATCCAGGAACTTCTTCTAGAAACACATCTCTGAACTCCAATAGCAATGGTTGGTCTTCAACTTTCATCTCCTTTCTTTCTACTAAGTTAAACACTTGTATAGCATACAAGGGACACCCCTTTCTGCTAAAATTCTTAAGCTACAATGATGATATTTTACTTAAGGACAAGCTAGGGGTAGGATATTAAACCAATACATGCCCAACAACATGTCACATGAGCCTAGCGGTAGGATATTCAAAATTGCTTGAATCTATATTCCATCAATCTCAATTGGACAAGCTTCAACTACCTCATCCACTTTCCTCTTTGTTCCAATGGCTAACTGAACTAACCATGCTTTAGCATGCTTCTTTCTTTGTAATGAGAATGCCTCAACCACTCGAGGTGAAACATAACTAAGATTAGATCCCGAATCAATTAAAACAAATATTGGTCATTTAGAAATAATACCTTCCAATTCCACCACAGAGGCTTGGTGGTCTACTTGTCAGTTATCTATAGTTGTCTAAATTATCGCCACACTTATGGCCACGTAATTGACTGTAGATACCTCCTGCACATTATATAAATTTCTACTGGAATTCTACCTATGGGGGAAATACCTCAACAGGTGTGGTTCTCCACATCCCCAACATTGAAAAGGTTCTTTCTTAGGCTCCTATGCTCCTTCTATTGCTTGTTATGTTGGTTTATTTCAACTTATAGATGGTAAATTTTGTTGATGCACGGTCCTACTTGGATGACCCAACTCTACACCTTTTCCTGAATTCTTGTGGGGGAATGACTTGAATTCCTTCATCTCATGCTTGTGTTTATACTAGTCATAACGACATTTGGCCTTCTAAATAGTGTCCTCCAACGTATTGGGTTTCTCAAAATCAATTCAATCTTGGTATGACTGTGGTAAACCACTGATAAAACATTGGGTAGGGAACATACCTCAATAACTCCATAAACCTTTTTGCATACACATCCATGGTAAGTTGTCACAACTTGAGCTCATGGAATTCCTATATTTTGTTGTCATAGTACTTTTTGGATAGGTAAGATTTACGGGACCATTTCTCAAATTTTTTCCAAGTCATCTTGCTTTCCTTCAATCCTTTGATTTCCTTGAGATATTCCCACCAAATAAAAGCTCCTCTATTCAGGTTAAATATTGCAATCCTTTCCTTGGTATTCTTAGAATAATTATGCACTCAAAAGTAATTATTCAAACCGAATAACCATGCACCAACTTCTTCCCCTTTATTTATCTCTCCATAAATTTTAGGTGGATTAGCCTTCTTAAATTCTTTAGTTAGAGAGATCTGAGAATTCTTCCTCTTTCGCTTCTTAGAAACACTAGATTCTATGCCAATACTGGGTTTTTCTTCCGAAGTAGTATGTCGGCTAGATGACTCCATGGAAACACTTCTTCTCAATTTACCTTTCTTCTCATCCTAATGCTTCTTTATGGAAGAACTCGTTCTTGCATCGTTGTGAGCCAGTCCATGCTTTTGTGCATCTAAAGGGGTTTTCAACCTCTACAACTGCTATAATTCGGCATTGTCAGGGCCTTCCTACAAATGTTTCTGAATATTAGATAGGCTCTGTAGTAGAATTGCATTTGAATATTCTTGTTCTTCCAGATCTCCCATAATCCTCTCATTGTCTTCCCTTAGACTTATAATGTTGTTCATAAAATATGGAGGGGTTTCTCTAACCCTCTGATCATTAGCTTCTTCAT
>SNQJ01S0002489.1:301202-312492 GCA_010110895.2 Picea sitchensis
GGGTCATTATACTTTCATAGATATATCCTATCAAATATAGGGTTTATCACTCCTTGTGAATTCAGTTTCAAGCGTTTCATATTGGAATTTTTACTATAATTGTTTTTATGTGAAGTTTTAGACTATGAAATTTACGAAGTACTTAAAACACATAGAAAATTTATCTTGGTTAAGTTTTCAGTTTCTCAATCATTTTTATTTTGGATATATGTCTTGTGGAAGTTAGGGCATTTTACTATCCCTGAAATCAATCTCAAAAAAATCATTTTGGGAATTTTTCTATAATTTGTTTTTTGTTTTGTTTCAAACTAAAAGTTTCAGAACACTGAGAAAACATGGTGACTTTCTCTTTCTAAAAAATTCATAGTTTGGATCATTTCAATTTCTGACATATAGCTTGTGGAAGGTAGGGTTATTTGACTAGTCCTATAACTAGTATCAAACTGGTGTTCTAGGTAAAACAATCATATATTCTTCAGTGAGGATCCGAATTTAGTGCCATGGGTTTCATTTTAAAGAGGAATGTTTATGGTATTTCTAGTACAAATTTCATATGACATTTTGTACAATTTTGCTCACTAGAAAATTACAAAAAACAACAAGGTTTGGGAAAGTTACCATAACTTTCACTTGGCATATAAAATTTTGGTTATATCAATGGCATTGCAGAGAGAACATATCAGAGTACTACATGCAAAAATTTCAGACTCAATGGGGCCAAAATTTCGTTGATACATTAGAAGGAAGGTTGGCGAGAAGGACAGACTCCAAATCATGGTTTCAAAGGTATGTTCACTTAAAACTATCATATCATTTGATTGGGATGTCTGATTGAGTTCATTAAAAAACTATTGGAAAGAGGAAACAAAAGATAATATGTTGGAAAAATAATAATAACCATTTTGGATATTATTTTAAATATATTTATGTTGTAAGTTGAGGATTGCATGTAGACCTCACTTAAGACTCAATGGAAATACCTTGATTTACATGAGATGAAGATAAAGATGAAATAAATGCTATGGAATGATTGATATTGTTAGAGTAATATGATAGGAATTATTTAACAACAATGAATTAATTTTTTGGTGAAGCTTGGAACTAGTGAACGAGTTTATATAAGGATACTATATGGAACATTACATAGGAAGAATTTGAACAAATATTCTCAAATAGATGGATTATGGATAAAAAATTGGAGGAGATGCATAAAATTAAAGTTGAGTTAAAAAAAGAAAAGTAAGATATCATGAATAAGGGTGAAGAGCTATCTAAGATGCGATACCTTAATGAAGAACTCGTTAAATAAGTTCAATAATTAAACCAAGGAAAGACTAGCAAAGGAAAGTGGGAAAAGGTCGATTCAAGAGAAGAATTGAAAAGTAAAGATGAAGAGATATGTAGATTACAAAACCATAATAAACAAATACTAGATGAGGTTAAGGGACTAAAAGAAGAAAAAAATACTTATGAAAATCAAGAAGAAATGAGGATCTTGGATGAAGAATCTACCAAAAGAATTCAAGAGTAAATTTGCAAGAAGGCCAAGGAATCCCTAAATACAGATGACGTAAAATTAAAAATGTAATCCATAATTGAATAAGGACATCATCATTTGATAAATGGGGTAACATTTCAGCTTCAAAAGGAGAAAGAATAGAAGATTCAAGAAGGTCGCCAAAAGATACTTGAAGAAGTTGAAATTCATCTAGAGGATATACTTTGCAAATATGATGTTAGTATATCCAAGGATAGAGTAATAAAATACCAATAAAAGAGGATAGAGGATGTCATTTTCTTTGAAAAGAAGATAATTAAATGCATGTGTAGATTGAAGGAAAATCATCAAATGTGAAACCATATCGAGACCCTTATTATCAGGAAATATTTCAACGAAGAAAAGAACATCAATATACATATTATAAAGGAATAATATGGAATGCTTATCAATATTTATGTAACAAGGCATCAAAAAAACACTCTTCAACACGCTATTATCAGAGACCAACAACCACTACAAATTGGAGAAGTTACAACAAGTACATGGAATCAAAGGAAAGAAAATTATGAAACAACTATCCATCAATGATTAAGACTAAAAAGAATTGATTTTGGATGGATGGATAATAATCAATGGAATTAAGAAAGTATAAACATAAGAAAATCATATTACTTAGTGTCATCACATGTGAAGCCTTAATTGCAAAGCTTTGAGGACAAAGTGTTTTGGAGGGTACCATGTTCTGACCCAAGGATGACATATATGGGGTTAAACATGTATATGATATGACCCCAAGGGGGGTTGAGGATATATGGGGCTAAATGTACATGTAATGTGTAAATGTATATGTAATAGGGTCGTACTAATAGTAAAGATGCCTAATGTGTAGTGTGTGAATAGGTATAAATAGAGATAATGTATTCGTTATTGAGAACATGTGAATTGTGATGTATGAATGTATTTGGGTATTTGGAGGAGGTTCTCCTATTATTTAAGGACATATTGTTTAAATCATCTCTCTTATCTATATTGGAGTTTTGTTCCACACTCACATTGGTGTACATGGTGTGTACTACTGGTTTATATTGATATATCAAGCACCTAGATCATAAAAATGTAATGATCCCAAGCCAAATTCTTTCTTGGAATCACTAACTACTACTAATTTATTGACTTATTAAGTGCATACAAGATTCATCAACACATGGAGATCACAATATATTCAAGATGTAGAAGCACAAGCAAAGATCTGACCTTTTTATTATGAGCAATGTAAGATCAATACCTTTTTATCATGAGCAATGCAAGATCAATACAATAGATGACCTATCTGGCATAAAACTCAGATGGTCATACAAACAATAGATATGAGTCGCTGCAAAATGCCCCCGCTAATACAAAATAATGCCTCCAAAGGATGAATAAGAAATGAAGACTGGCAAGTAGATCTCGAAAAGCAAACTCTCCAAATTTAAGAATGCCATCACTCCAATAGAAGGTTGAACCCTCAATAACTCGACCCTAATGCCAAAAGTGTCCAATCACCCAAATAAATATGCCAACCGATAGATCATGTGATGGTAAGAATAACCTGTGTCCCTCAATCTCCAAGATCCCTCTCAATCCCTCTGGATCTGAATTTCACTCCATCGTAGTGCCCCTTAGATGATCGTAAACCTCAGTCGTTCGGCTCCGATGAAGGAGACTCCAAATGCTCAAAATCTACCGTAATATAGGGGACGGGCAATGGTAAGAATAATCTGTGTGCTCTAAATTTCCAAGATCCCCACCTCAGATCAATTTCTAATCAATGGGGTGCCTCTATCGATGACTAAACATCTAACTCAAGCTTCAAATTGAGCGGAAGAGGCTTCCAAATGCCTCAAACTTCCAGCTATGGTGATCCGCTATAACTCGTGGGAGAAGTGTTTCAAGCTCGATCTCAAGCAGATATCCCTAGATCCAAGTTTTACTGAATCACGTGATGTCCCCTATGGCTCCACGACATCCCACCGCGCATACAAATATAGAATGATGATAACCCTCCGTAAAATCCCTCTCAAACCCATGATCATGCTCCCGCAAACAAAACCCAACTGGGCTTTAATGGTTCTAGGCCCTCGTGATAAGCTTGGATCAACCTCGGGAGCAACCGGCCCCGACTGAATGGTGTGGAGGAGTCTTTCATCCCCAGACCAAGCTGCAGAACAAGGTGAGGGGATATCTCACCACCGAAGTTGCTCCCAAGGGTTTGTATAGCAAAACCCCAAACCTAATGCTTAAGAGCAATAGCAAAATGCTAATCCAAAACCAAAAATGAGTAATAGGTGCACCCATTCCTTACTTCTATACTTTCCTTCTAATTCTCTATTGAGTTAGGTTAACTCCCGTGGTTAATCTTCTATTCTTCTATCGAAAGTTATCTTTTACCCTTTATCCTTTCCTTTCTTAAGTCAACTTAAAAATATAACTTCTTTAGCTTCTTGACTTTCCCTTCGTGAGACTATGACCTAGTGGGGTGCCCAGGCCACTGAGCCCCCTCATCACCTCTCTAAGAGGTGCAAAGATTATTACAAATACCGCTGAAATTGATTGTCCTCAAGCAATTCCAAACCTCAGCTTCTAACCATGTGCTCTCGCCCCAAGTGGCATCCCTCACGTGGGTGTAAAATCCTTCCACCATCGTGACATTCTTAATGCTTCTAAGCCGTGAGCCTCTTCAATTCTAACACCTCCTCTAGAATCAAAAACAGTTGTCCCTCCTCATCCATGGGAGTTAATGCCTCAATATGCCTAACATGTTGACCGAGGGATTTCTTAAGGTACGATACATGGAAGGCGCTAGAATTTTGCTGCCCGGTGGAAGCTCCAACTCATAAGCTACCGCTCCTATCCTCCTCACCGACTCAGAAGGTCCAGAAACGTATCGTAGCCCACTCCACTTCTTTAATGGAGGCCCGCATGGTTGCAACCTCAAATAGACTAAACTCACCCACCTCAAAAGGAATGATCAACTCGTGCTTGTCTCGCTTGGATCCTTTGCCGGTTTTTGGCGCTCGGTGAAATGATCCTTCACCCCAAGAATGGTTCTTGTATCCAACTTCGTACCATCTGAGCTCCCCGCTATCACCAAATGCACTTCCACAAATGATAAAGGATCATAGCTATATAAATCTCTCAAGGGTGACATGCCAATGGACATATGTTGGGTGGTGGTGTTGTAGCAATATTCTCCCAAATGTGCCCATCCGACCCACGCGCTTCTATTGTCCCCGGCTACATATTTTCTCGAGGTAACCTTCCACCCATTGTTGACTATCTCAATCTGACCACCCATCTGAGGGTGATAGATAGTACTAGAGTCAATGTCGTACCCACTAATCAACACTCATTGCCAAAACGCATTCTCATAACTACTGCCCCTGCCAATCGGCTGATGGTTTTGCAGGGCCGTAGTCTCAACACCTCAAAAATAATTCGGCCACCTGTGTTTCATTGAAGTCCGTGGCTATGGGGAAAAGTGTGCAAACTTCGCCAACCTATCTACCACCACAAAAAAATACAATCTTTCCCGTAAGTTCGCGCAACCTTGATGAAATCCATGGATATATTTTCCCACTTGTGTTCTGGAATAGGTAAGGGCTGCAACAGCCTCCTGCAGGGTGCAGGTGCTCATCCTTGTTTTCTTGGCATGTAGTGCACTATTTGACATGCTTCATCACATCTTCTTTGAGGCCTTTCCATGAACCTTTCTCTCACCTGCCTCGTATGTTCATCGATGCCCCGATGCCCGCCATCGGGTGAGTTATGACATGCATGAAGGATCTTAGCTTTGAGAGTCGATCCAGGAATCCAAAAAGATCCCACCTTTGTAATAGATGAGGTCATTTATGACCCTCAAGTTGTCATCCTATATTTTCTCCCATCCAACAATTGACAAGCAACTGATCCTTTGTATATTCCATCATCAAGTGTTCCTTCTAGTCGACCGACACCTGAGCATGGCAAAAATGGATTGCCTTCTAGATAATGCCTCGACACGATTGTTCTTTCCTTTGACAAATTAGTCAAAGTCATAGGTTTGTATTTTTCTTACCCATTTTGTTGTCTTTTCATTCAAATCCTTCCGCTCCAATAGATATTTAGACTATTATGGTCTGATTTGAACACAAACCTTGTAACTCTACCAAGTATTGCTTGAATTTGGCTAGTGCGTGCATTATAGCCAACATTTATTTGTCGTGAATGTTGTAAAGTAGTCCGTGACTTCGAAGCTTCGCTTTGCAAGTGGGCAAGTGCCTGCTCTCGTGATCAACATCTAATTCTATACCTTCCCCCAGGCATCACACTCCAAAGTGAAGGGTATGCCAAAAATCAGGAAGAGCTAGAACTGCGTTCTCATGACCTCTTTCATTTTCTCCATCGTGACTTTGGCCTCTACTTCATTCCATTTGAAGGACCCCTTTTTGGTAAGGTCATTCAAGGGTGCGCACAATTGAGAAAACCCTTGACAAATTTCCTATAGTATGTGCATAGCCCCAGGAATCCCCCCACCTCGGTGGAGCGGCTGTGAGTAGGCCATTCCCTAATGGTCATATTTTCTCCTGGTGTACTTGTACCCCTTTGCCCTATGATGTGTCCCAAGTAAATCACTTCTGTCATTCCAAACTCACACTTGGATTCCTTGGTGAGTAGTGACTGCTCTTCCAAAGATTGTTGGATTGGTCCATGTCGGAAGGTGTTCCTCCCAGGTCTTTATATAAATGAGCAAGTCATCAAAGAATACCAACAAGTGTTTCTCGCTGTTTTTGAGCACATGGTTCATGCAAGAATGAAATGTGGTCAAGTATCAAGTTAACCCAAAGGGCATCACCAAAACTCATAATGGCTGTAGTATACCCGCTGTTTTTGAGGATGTCCTCCTCCCTCATCTTGATTTGATGGTAGCCCGAGTTTAAGCATGAATTTTGTGAAATATATAGCTCCATGTAGCTCATCCAACAACTCATCAATCCTCGGTATGGGGTGCACTGCTTGATCGGCTCTTTATTCAGAGCTCGGAAATCAATGCACATTCTCATCGCTCCATCCTTCTTCTTCACCAAGACTAATACCAAGCAAATGGGCTTGAACTGGTCTGATGTGTCCTATGTCTAGAAGCTCCTGATGGCCTTCTCTATCTCGCTCATGCTCTATGATGCCTAGGGTGTGGTGATAATAGGCTTAGCCCCTCCTTCTAGCCTAATGATGTGCTCAAACCCTTTGTCTAGTGGCACACCTGGAGCAATCGGCCCAAACACTTTATGGAGCTTATCAAGGATTCTTTTGATCTCCTCGGTGTGTAATGCACCTTTCCCCTTCTCATCCACCCGTGTTCAGACCTTACATTCCATCAAGCAGATACAATTTCTTCCCTTCAAGATGGTTTATCCTCTTTACCGCGGACCACTCGTAGAGTTACCCATTGCCTCAAGACAAGCTTTTGTCCTCCTTCTTCCACAAAGGAAATTTCCATGGTCTTGTAATTTGTGGTGATGGGTCCTAGAGTGTCGAGCCACCGTGATCCCCTAGTATGATGTTGGTATCGGGAAGACCCATCACATAATATCCCCTGAACTAACTCATGCATTCCCAAGGTGAGTTTCATACCTAGTATGTAACTATTATAAGCATAGTACTACCACTGCTACTTCCACTTTGAATCCTTTAAACTCTATCAGAGATATGTGCCTTTTCTTCAGTAATGCTGCATCAATAAAATTGTGGGAAGCTCCTCCATCAATCGAACCGACACTCTCTGTCTATCCTTTTGTAAGACCCTTCATCCCAAGGTGTTGAACTTGGGTACCCCAATCGATAGATGCCACGTAGCCTTCTCTCCAAACAAGACAGCCTAGTTCTCGAACCTCCTTCTAATACTTGTAGCTGCCTCCATGTTTTGTATCTGACCATACTCATACTCTTCTTCACATGCAAGGAGTCGTGGAATCCCTCAATGTAATGTACATGTCCTCGCCCCATGCACTTGTGTGAGGGATTCCATGGCTCCTTGTATGTGAAGTAGAGTTGCTTCCTTCTCGGCCTCCCGGGATGTTGTCATCTATTCTCGCCACTACCTTTTCATAACCCTTAGGTTCACGTCCCCCTTGGTTTATTGGAGGCCTTGATCTCTTCCACCACTGTTAACAGGTGGTCTAGGTATGAATTTTGGTTTAGCAAATGGACTCAAAAGATCCCTCTTCTTCCAAATGGCTTCCTTTAGGTTGGTAGGCTTGAAGGCCATAACCCAACCCTTCAAGGGTTCCATCAATCCTTCAGAAGAGCATCATGAGCTTGGTTGGAGACATATCTTGTACCATCACTGCCAACCTTTAGAACTCATCAATGTATGCCTCACCGTAGATGTTTTCTTGAGTTGGGTGAGCTCTCGGAAGTGTAACTCATGATCTCCTAGATCAAATATATCAATGAGCCTCCGAGTGAATTCTCAGATAGGATACAACTGGGTTGTGGGATCTAGGCGTGGTGAGCCCATGGTACCACCACCACCATGGCCTTTCCATCCAAGTACATAGTGGAAAACTTGATGGCCTCCATCTCTCATGGGGTTAAGTTACAGGTAGGTGGTTCAAATGCGACCCATGCCTATGTTGTTATCTTGGTTGTACTATCAAAGTATGGAATCTCTATCTTCCCCCTTCGCTCAAACTCACCCACCCCTCGCGGGTTCGGCCCTAGGCTGGTTTCAACTTGAGTTGACACACCGTCTAGGGACATCTTTTTTTGAACTTTCATATCCAAGTTGTAGTATTCCCCGGTACTCCTAGCTAATTGTGCCACAAAATCTTCAACCCGTTCATGCTTCTCTTTCTCATCAATAAATGTGGGCATGTATGGTCCGTTGCTTTATACCGAAAGTGTTGGCCTAGCTGCATTCATCTCAGGAACACTGGCATCGCATGGCCTATGATTGGTCCCAAAGTACTCCATCTACCCATGGAATGTGCCACCTCCAAGACTTCCTTTCGATCCCGGTGCTTTCCAAAGACTGCTCTTCCTCATGGGTTCCACCGACCTCCACCTCCTTATTCCCATACGCATCGATATTTTCCTCGAAGGGTTACTTGCATCATAAGGTCAATTATCCTAGTTTGGTTCCTCTCGGGTTCTATTTCACAGAGATTTTCATCAACTTTCTTCAAGGTTTCGTAGATTTCGGCATGTCCCCTTCAGTTGGATGAGTATCAAGAAACCAACTGCCGGACCAATGTGCTTTCTCTATGGTTCATGTTTTGTTGGAACTTACTAAATTCAGATAATTAAGAGAGCTAAGCCCCAGCTCATGGTCATCTTCTGACCTCTTATTTCTACCTTTGTTTCATTGTTGCTTATCTTCCTTCTAATCTACATAACACCTCAGATTTCTCGAGATGCACTGATCTCTCCACAGTTTTGGAGGATCGAGGCTCTGAAAACCACTGTAGAATGATCCCAAGCCAAATTCTTCTTTGGAATCACTAACTACTACTAATTTATTGACTTATTAACTGCATACAAGATGTCTACTGTCACATGGAGATCACAATATATTCAAGATGTAGCTAATAAGCAAAGATATCACCTTTTATTATGAGCAATGTAAGATCAATATTATAGATGGCCGATCTGGAATAAAACTCAGATGGTCGTAAAAGCAATAGATATGATTTTCTACAAAATGCTCCCGCTAATACAAAAGAATGCCTCCAAAGGCTGAATAAGAAATGAAGATCAATACAAGTAGATCTGAATGCCAAACTCTCCAGCTGAAGAATGCCACACTCTAATAGAAGGCTGAAACCCTCAATAACTCGGCCCTACTGCCAAAAGTGTCCAATCACCCAAATAAATATGCCAACTGATAGATCGGGTGATGGTAAGAATAACCCAGGTGCCTGAAT
The DNA here is from genome assembly GCA_010110895.2 of Picea sitchensis. Taxonomy (NCBI): domain Eukaryota; kingdom Viridiplantae; phylum Streptophyta; class Pinopsida; order Pinales; family Pinaceae; genus Picea; species Picea sitchensis. The sequence continues at coordinate 310,644 of SNQJ01S0002489.1, forward strand.
CTCCAAGATCCCTCTCAATCCCCATAGATCTGAATTTCCCACTGAATGGGGTGCCCCCCTAGATGACTGAAACCCTAGCTGGTTCGGCCCTAATGAAGGAGACCTCCAAATTCTCTAAAACTCTCCCAGAATATAGATCGGGCAATGGTAAGAATAACCCAGGTGCCTGAATCTCCAAGATCCCTCTCAATATCTGTAGATCTGAATTTCCCACTGAATGGGGTGCCCCACAGGATGACTGAAACCCTAGTTGGTTCGGCCCTGATGAAGGAGGGCTCCAAATGATCTGAAACTCTCCAAGAATATAGATCGGGCTATGAGAATCCCATGGGAGAAGTTTCAAGCTCAGATCTTAAGCAGATCTCCCTAGATCTGAGTTTTACTGAATCACAGGACGTCCCCTATGGATTCACGACGTCCCAATCTACAGACAAATATAGAATGTTGATAACCCTCCAGAAAATCCCTCAAACTGATGGTCATGCCCCTCCAAACAAAACCCAACTGTTGAAATGGACCTAGGCCCTCAGGATAAGCTGGATCGAACCTCCCTCGATAAACTGGCCCTGAGACTAGAATGGTGTGGAGGAGTCTTTCATCCCTAAGATCAAGTTGTGGAACAAGGTGAGTGGATATTTCACCACTGATTTGCTCCCAAGGGTTTGTACAGCAAAACCCCCAAACTGAATGCTCAAGAGCAATAGCAAATGCTAATCCAAAACCAGAATGAGTAATAGGTGCACCCCAACCTCTTACTTATACTTTTCCTACTAATTCTCTGTTTAGTTAGGTTAACTCCCAGGGTTAATCTTCTATTCTTCTGTTGAGTTATCTTTTACTCCTTTATCCTTTTCCTTTCTTAAGTCAACTTAAAAATACAACTTTTAGCTTCTTGATTTTCCCCCCTTCAGTGTGAGACTATGACCTAGTGGGGGTGCCCAGGCCACTGAGTCTCCTCATCACCTCTCTAAGAGGTGGGGGACATTACAAAAAACTAGAGCCCAAGAAGATTCATTTAGGGAACAAGCGTATTATTGTCATATCCTAACCTTTTTTAGATTTCAAGACCCATTCTTGATTCAAAACTGGCCAATTCATGGTGCTCATATCCAACTTGGAGGTGAATGACATGCTACAGAGGTCATACGTAGTGACTTGAGCACTCTTCCATGGAACTTGATCTTGAGAATCATGGTTTAGGGATAGAGTTTTGTTACCCCCTCACTTCTAGGAGTAATTAGAGGATATTTATTTTCCATGACCCACATTTCAAAAAACAATTTCGATTATGACATTCTAGATTCTCCATAAACAGTTTCCCACAGATGCCTTCCATTGCATGCTCATCTCACTCACATGAAATGACATGGTGCATGAAATATTGAGGTACTTTGTTTATATACTTCATATCAATTGATAATGTCAATGTTTTGGGAATGAAAATATTTATCATGAGTTGAATTTGAATATGAATCATGATTCTTGCAATTCATTCATTTTTCCTTGTTTCACCTTGGTGGTCATCATGGTCTACTAGTCAAGTGTTGTCACTCTTAGGAAAAGTTTTACTATTTTGGGGCCTTTAAAGGGGTAATGTGTCCATATCTCAATCCATACATAATACACTCCATCTTTCCCTTCTATTTTATCTTATCTTTTGGGTTGGTTATCATATGTCATCCATAAAATTTCATGTGTCATAATCCCATGAGAAGGAGATAGAATGATGAAGATTGATGTGTGTGTGTGTGTGTGTGTGTGTGTATCCATCTTTCCCTTCTATTTTATCTTATCTTTTGGGTTGGTTATCATATGTCATCCATAAAATTTCATGTGTCATAATCCCATG
>SNQJ01S0002489.1:321578-332773 GCA_010110895.2 Picea sitchensis
TATTAGGAAATTTTTCAATCCTTCCATGATCTCCCCTTTTAAACCATCCATCTTAGTATCCAACTTAGCTTCCATTGAATCCATCATCTCTTGTAGTTCATCTTTGGTTACTGTCTTCTTTTGTAAATCATTTATGTCCCTACTCATTTATTCACGTTCATCAAGAGTCCAAGTAGGATTGTCTAGAGGATTATTTTGTGTAGAAGTTCCCTTTTTTGGTGGCATGTTGGTCAAGTATCACTTTAAACCTTGATTTTGAGGTGGTTCTTCTAGACAATCTTCCTTTTATTGTATATCCAAAATTTCATCCCTTTTGAGTATGAAATTTTATTTTTTGTAGGTCTCTGATATTTCTTCTGTTCAATGCCATAGGTCTGATAAAAATTGGATGTTCCAAGTGGAATTTATGGTAACTTCCCCACAACTTGTTGATTTTTTGCATTTCGAGGAGATCTCACTTGTATAGGGTGCCCTGCACAAAATAATTTATATAAAATTCTTAAATTCATATCCAAACTACTATGGGATGTCCACTATCCAATGCAACTGGTCTCACTCAATTTGGATACTGTAGGAATAATTTATGATTGTTTTACCCAAAACACCTTCTTGAGGATAGTCACTAGGACTAGTCAGATACCCTATCTTCCACAGGTTGTATCTACAAATTTAAGATGACCCAGAAGCTGAAATTTATACCAAGGATATATTACTAATTTTGGAGAATATCCTCTGGAGTTCAGGGTCTTAAACGTTATAGAAACAATTGTATAGAAAAAATTCCGCAATGACTCAATTCAGGATGATTCCAAAACCCTATCTTACAAAGGATTTACCTATGAAATTATAAGGCCTCAGGAGCTAAAATTTAAACCCAACGGACCTTGATCTACCTACTAAATATATTGCAATTTGTTCCTTCTGAATCATTGTAGAAACAAAGTTATAGCGAAAATTCCATGGTGTCTCAGATGTAGCAGCGAAACCCCAAGACCTTGAGCTCTGATACCATATGTTAAGAGCCAAATATCAATATAGCATAGAAAAACCTCAGAATAAGTACTCAATGCCTTGAAAAAGAGAGAATTTTAGATAATAAGACTCTTTGAGGGGGCAACCTCCTTTTACCCCACATAAATGTTCAAGTACCAGATGATTCCAAATGAAAATGTATCCTTGGTATATATAGGAGACTAGGAGGTATAATTACATCTAATGGAATAAAGCCGACATAAATAAAATAACATTACTAATGTAATATGCCCCAATTAAGGGGTAATGAGTCAATATTAGGGCTTAACAACAACTGTAGATATCACCTTATATCCACTCACATCTCTTCAAAGGAGTCCTTAATTGATGCCATATTGTTGGAATATTCAACAATACTAAGAGAGGGTGTGAATCAATATTGGACAAATTTTTAACACTTTATCTTCTTTACCACTTTAACTAATCATCACATAGTTAATCATAAGTAACACATAATATTACATATCAACAGAGATCAACACAAAGACATGGTACACACATATTTTACATGGAAATGTAATAAGGGAGAAACATGGAAAGTTTTAATATTAAAATAAAAGTTTCATTCTTTGTAGGATTCAATTGTGAGGGACACCAATCCCTATAGAAAGCACCCACTTATAATTTTTCAAGAACCAAATTAACATGCACCAACCAATTGAGAAGACGAGGAAACCAATCCTCACTGTAAGCACCCACTTAGAGTTTGCAAGTACTAACTTTCTCAGAACGAACCTGTTATGAAGATGAGGACACCAATGATCTCTTTAAGCATCCACTTACAATCTGTAAACACCAATCTGCTAGGAACCCATCTGTTAAGAAGAGGAGAACAAAAATCATCTGCCTTGCACCACCCTTCCACCCTTAAATGAATATACTTCTGATTAATCTTCCTTGCACCACCCAACCACCCTGACACATTCCTCTTTCATTATTTCTATTGCACTTCTCATCCTTGGTTCTGTGATCTTGAAATTATTTCTACCTTATCTTCACTCGCACAACTAAAAATTCATAGGAGCATAGATATTTATATGAAAAAATATAACCAAATATTTGTCCACATATCCAAAGAATATGGGGTTGGCTCTAGATCTCCACAAAACATGCTACAAAGTTCCTCCAAAGGCTTATCCAAACCCCTTGTTTTATGTTCTCTATCTGTTCACGACATAGAATCAATGTAAAAATACCATCATATTTGTTCTTGGGATTTAATATCATTCATCGATTTACTTTATTTTCCACCAAAACGCACAATACACCCTCAACGCTTGATATCCATCAAATATATCCTTGATTGTATCTCGATCATCAATATTCTTATCATATTAGGACCACATGTAACCACATTACAAAACCATCATTTGATATGGAAATCTATTCAATTCAAACCATCGATTTACTTTCTTGTCCACAAGAACACACCATGCAACCACAACATACAATAGTCGTATTATATTCTCTTGATTAAATAACAATCATCTATTTATTCTTGTTTAGTATATTGGGACCATGGGTATTTAGTTCATAGTCACCATATGATTAGATCTTAGATTTATCTCAACTGTATATTTTTCCTTTCCCAATAGTTAGACAATTTCTTGAAGACTCACCATGGGTTTGTAGGTCTAAGCCACATCTCCTCACATCTTCACGATGACCAAATTTCACCCCCAAGTTTTTTCGCATTAATTTTTCACCTACACTTAGAAACTTTTCTAAATGTTTCACTATGAGTATATGAGACATTATGAGCCATTATATTTATGACCCTTTGGCCCATCTGGCCTATGACATGTGGAAACCTTTTGGGCTATCCGATCTATTGTTCTTGTTAATTAGTCATTTCTTCATTTTTAGGCAATTCTAAAGATTTCATCGTGGTCCATGGGTCATAATGAGTCGTCGATTTCTTCAAGATTAAATATCTACCATTGCTTGAATTCTTATATATCTCAATCCCTCAGCTTACAACTACCATCAAATCAGATCTCTGATAAGCCACAATTGTTGATATGTCATCTTGATACTAACTTTATTCTTCAGATTCCACCATGGGTCTACAACATTTCCTTATACACTTTCGAGGCTCCACCACTTAATTATCTCCACGAGATCTTGGGACTTAATCAATTTTCAAGATTTTACCATGGGTCCGCGAGTATGTGGAACTTCCCTAATTTTCATGATTTTGTCCATTTGATCGATCCAATCTTCATACTTATCCATTTCTTGAGACATTGACCATTCAAGATATTCTTGGTACTTAACCATTTCCTCAAAATCCTATCGCAAGTCTACGGGTTCAAGTTCATTTTTTACATACCTTTGACTATCTACGATGTTCACTATCTCCCGTATGACTTGGGACTTAGTCTTTTTTCAAGTTCCCACTGCGGGCCTAAATCCTTGGTCTTAACCATTGATCTCTTGGATATGAACGATCAGGTTCTAATCACTCAAAACTTAATCATTTGTGTAAGGTTCCATAGCTCTTCCCCTCACTTTAATTCAAACTAAGAGATAACCCCTTTTCATTATAAGCCTTTTTGTTTAAAATTTCCCATTGAATGTGGGATATATCAATTTCACCATTTCTTCAATCTTCTGTATATTGTTCTACAACAAAAATGATTTCATAGATTTGTATTTCATATTGAGATTTCTCTGGTGCAAATCTCTTCACATATTCATACCTTTGTATAGTATATGCATAAATGGGGAGAATTCTCTTTTCACAGACCACAATAAAGAACATATTTCCAACTTTGTCTACTCCTCTCTATCAAATATTATTCCTTGATTTCTCGCATGGTCATGTTCAGGCATAGAGACTCATCAACGCACAAATGCATACAACAAAAAATATCATTTTGAAATCAATGACAACACATTTTCAACACATATACACAAAAACATAATAGGCACTAGTCATTCTCCCAATAGTCAATCACATAATTCCAAATTTCAGCTCTTTTTATTGTTTTACGGTTAGATTAGGGTTTTATTATAACAATATATTCATTTTCAGTCATAAAATATTGGGGCAATTTGACTTCCATGCATTTTTTTTCACTTAATAATCATATATAAACCCTAAATTGAATTGTTTATTTGTTATTTCATCCTTTTATGGTTCAATGTCTAGGGTTTTAGGGTTGTTATATGTATCTTTATTTTCATATTTTGTTAATTAACAAAACATCATATTAATTCATTATTTATCCCTCTTTCTATATTGGTTTACTACTTGTTGAAGGGATTTTTTTATTGACATTGTTATAGATTGTGCTTCAACTATAATTTACTATATTTATTTCAATTTTTTCAACAACTGATAACTTTTTATTCTTTTGTAGATTTTGTGGATCTTCTTGACCCTAAAATTCACTTGCTAAACATTCTAAATTGACCTATGTCCTCATCTGTTCACATAAGGTAATTGCATTAACTTAACACCTTATCCTCACCTTGTTTATTTTATTCCTTTGGTGGTAGATTAAGTAGCTACAAGGGATTCCTTATAATTGATTGTGTCTTACCTAGTGATTCCCGAAGGCTTCCGGGGAAGCTTCCCATGTGTTGTATTTTTTCCTTCACTAAAGAGAGGGAATGTTTTTCCTAGGTGACAATGGTGACATATTCTAATGTTCCACTAGTCTTGGTGCCTTGTGAATGATTTTCCCCAAGGTGCTAGATTGTGTGGTAACATTTTGGCACTTTCTTTGGGGATAATTAAGTCAATCTTCTTGAAAATATGAAGTCTATTCTTCAAAATTATTTTATGGGTATACATCAAGTCCTAACCTAGCACGCTCATATGGTGACTCCACATCAAGATAACCTAAGAGTTGGAAGTTCCAACCAAAGAACCTTTCGTAGGTACATTGATCCTCCAAAGGTATATAAAATAAGATTTCCCAAAGTTTCTCTCGCGATAAGAACTATTTTCAATAATCCTCCAATAGTAACTCCAATGGCTTTGAAACCATCTGTTACAATGTCATACAAGGCACTATACATGTCTAGAATTCAAGGTTACCCTCATAACATGCCTGATAAATTTGAGAAGTGGTAACAAACGTTTTTTGGAAACAATGTCATTATTGCTCAACTTCATTTTTCCTCCTTCTATAATGCTCTCAGTATTCATCCCGTTCTTAATGAAACTGAGGGTGTAGTTATGAAACTCTTTTCAATATCTTCAGAATAAAATTCAAGGTGATGGTTAAATAGTCTTCTTGAAAAGAGTATCAAATCTTGACAATACTTGCATGATTATTTTATTAAAATATGGGCTATAAGAAAAGATTGTATGATTTTTCTGACCCTATTCCATGAAATAAAAAGAAAAGATAATGAATCTTTGAAGGAATTTGACCAAAGGTTTGACAAAATTTTAGAAGCAATTCCTTATGATCTCAAACCAAGAGATGGTGTCATCCTCTATTAGGGTCCTAACCTCCCTAATCCATCAAGTATATAGAACAATATGTTTTCTATGTAATAAAGGTTGACATTAGTAAATAATTCCTATGTAATAATGTGAACTTGTCTAATGTAAGAAGACTTAATAGAATGTTCAAATTATATAAAGATCTTAATCTTGAACATTCTCTCAAAGGTTTAAATAGTATAAATAGGAGTAGAAATCATGGGAAAGTTTTGTCTTGAGAATCATTTTGTACTTGAGCTATGCTTTACTGGAGGTTGGCCACTTAAAGAGGAAACTAAACTTGGCTATCAACATAATAAAGGTATCATTTCTAGAATCAATTTGTTACTTTGCTCTATATTTTTCTATTTTTACTGATCATTGTTATAAAATTATGTTTCTTCTCTACATAATAACATTTGGTACCTTACCAGTCATATCAAATAACTTTCCTCTGCATTATTTTTAGAAAAACAATTCCAAGGTAGAGACGTCTATTGTCGACATCTTTAAAGAACAATGATATGTCATTTGATAGGTAAAATTGTGGTTGGGGAGGAATACACACAAGAAATACGTAATATTTCATGAGTTACTCGAAACAAAATATTTCACCTATATGGAAACCTATGTAACCGTTGTTTCTACCCCTTCAATTAGTACTGCATTATACAACACATGTACATGTCCATTCACTCTCATGTACCCTCGGGTATATAGGGAGTCCCATAGGTCTCCTGAAACTAACTATATATCATCTTATTGACCACCTGACTTCTATAGTGACACCAATAAAAACACTTTGGAAGACTATTGTCACGTACCTAGGTAATAGGGTAGTACAAATAAGGGTATGTTTGAGCCTCCTTAGTTAGAGCCCCAAGATATTGGGCTACGTACTACCATTCAACCCCATCGATATATCAGAGATTTATAGTACAAGAAAAACCTTATCCATAGGAACCATCAAAAACCTAACCCTTACTATCAAAACATAATATAACAACAACAAAGGAGAAATTTTGCAATGCAACCCTACCTCATGTATCTAGGTTCTGAAATTACTACACAATTTTAACTATTAAAAATATGGGCATTTTGTCACTCCAATATTATTCAGACTAGAGTATAAATCCACAAGAGTAAAAAAAAAATTAAGTATAGTGGTCCCACCATCACCTTGGACCTATCCCACTATATTCCTCCCTTCTCTCTAATCACAATGGTACCCATAACTTACAAACCTTCTTTTTCCATGGACCCACCCACCCTCCTTGACACCCTTATTCAGGACCTATTCCATCTACTTAATCACTTCACACTAATCGTAGTAGAACCCATCACCCATAACCCTTTCTCACCTACCTCCCAAATATCTCACACCTACAACTTAGAAGTTGATAGTTTCATCCTTTCCTTGTAAAATGACAACATCCAGAACAAGACTAACATCAACAACATCAATTCCAATGTTGTTTCTTTCAATTCCAAAGTCGATACCCTCACTACCCATTTTGACTCCCTCTTTTACAAGGTGAAAAATAACTTCACAACCATTTTTGAAGAAATAAATCACTAGATAAGTCAATTATGAGGTTCTACCTCCTCTAAACAACCTTCACCTAGAAGGCATTGAATCCTCCCATTCCATGAATTTTCATTCCAACTCCCTTCATCGTGAACTGTGTCTTCCCAAAGTTGAGGTGAATAAATTTGATGGCATAAATCCCATGGGATACGTCATCAAAATGGAACATTATTTCTCCTTGCATAGAATTAATTATAATTTGATCAAACTTTGTATCAATGTCCTTTAATTTGATCTTGAGTGCTAGCAATGGTTGTAATGGTATAAAATTCACACCAAAAGTATATTGCTTGGAACCAATTTGGTGTAGATATTTATGAACTATTTGACACTGATACACATCATTTGGACCATCTAACCAAGCTTAAAAATTCTATTACGGTGGAAGAATATATCACTTCTTTTTAGCAATTGGATTTACGAAGGATGGAATGTCCAAAACCTTATTCCATGAATTTTTATTAGTGGTCCGAAGTATGACATACAAGCGTGTGTCCTAATGTATCGCCCCTATGATTGTCTTGAATCTTCTCACCATGCCAAGGAAGCACAACATGTAGTATCTTCCCAAAACATAAAACAATCCTTTATTCCTCTCTCCCAACCCATAAATCTTGACCCTCCTTCCCCTCCTCTTAAGATACACAAATTAACCAGGGAAGAAATTGTTGAACACCAAGTTAAGGGTATTTTCTATAATTGTAATGAAAAATACTTTTTTAGGGCACAAGTGTAAGGAGAAAAATATTTTTATGGACATTTCTAATGAGGATGTTTATTTCTCCCATTCTAAATATCTACACAAAGTAGATGATCATAAACCTCTCTTTGATCCTTGAGAAGTTGAACCTCTTATTTCATTGAATGTCCTCACTGGTATCTCTACTACCCAAACCATTCATTTAATTGGCTATATAAAGAATAGGAAATTCATTATCCTAGTCAACGGTGGTAGAAACCATAACTTTATCCATCACTGCATTGCCCAAGAGACCATGTGTTATACCTGTGTAGTAAAAAAATTTCAAATCATGATTACTAATGGTGGTTTCATGAAATGTGTGCCTGCAAATTGGCAAGTTCCACCTTAAATATCATATGTTTTTCATTGACATGGGTGATTGCGACATTGAGGGAGGTGTTGAATGTTTACACACACTAGGCCTCATCACCGTGCATTTCATGGAATTAACCATAAAATTTCAATAGGTTGGACATCAATATCACTTCCAAGGAATCAAAAAAATCTCCCATGAGATCATATGTTCCCATCGAATGGAAAGAATACTTAAAAAAGGTCATTCTAATATTATTGCACAACCCCATACCATTCAAGTAGTTGAGACCCCCTCACCTATTGTTCATCCCAACATGCAACATCTCCTCTCCAAACACCAAAATGTTTTTTACAATCCACAAGGACTTCCCCCTTCCCATGGTTCCCATGATTATTCGATTCCCCTTGTCCCTCACAATATTCCTGACAATGTTTTCCCTTTCCATCACCCATTTTCCAAAACAAATGAAATTCAGAAAATTGTTCATGAATTTCTAGTGGATGGTGTTATTCATCCTAGTACCATACCTTATTCTTCTACTATCGTTATGGTACTTGATAAAGAAATCACATGGCGCATGTGCCCTGATTTTCGATCCTAACAAAATTACCATCAAAGATTAATTCCCTATTCCTATCATTGACTACCTTTTGGATGAATTGATTGGTGTTGATTACTTTACCAAACTTGATCTATGTTTTGGCTACCACCATGGTGCCCATGATCATTTGAATTTCCCCCTTCCTATGGTACCCATGATCATTTGATTCCCATTTTCCCTCACAATTTTCCTCCCAATTGTTTCCCTTATCATCACCAATTTTCCCAAAAAAGTGAAACTGATAAAATTGTTCATGAATTGCTAGCAGTTGGTGTTATGCATCCTAGTACCAACCCTTATTCTTCTCCTATAATTATGGTACTAGATAAATAAGGCACATGGTGCATGTTCTCTGATTTTCGATCCCTCAACAAAATTACCCTTAAATATTAATTCCCCATTCCTGTCATTGATGACCTTTTGGATGAATTTACCAACGTTGATTACTTTACCAAAATTGATCTATGTTTTGGCTACCACCAGATACGTATGAAAGAGGTTGATATTCCAAAATCTACCGTTCAAACTCATGAGGGACATTATGAGTTCTTGGTCATTCCCTTCAGCCTATGTAATGCACCTTCCACCTTTCAAAGTATCATGAATCATGTCTTCCACCCTTTCCTCTATAATTTTTCTTAGTTTTATTTGATAATATCCTAATCTATAGTAAAACTTGGAAAGCCCATTTCACCCATGTGAATCAAGTATTACACTTATTATCTCAGCACAAACTCTTTCTCAAATAGTCTAAATCTACTTGTGGATCTTATGAACTAGTGTACCTAGGAAATATTGTTGGCAAGGATGGTATCTGTGTGGATCCTAAAAAATAGAAGATATGAAGGATTGGCCCCATCTGTTACAATATTTTTCCCCTGTGACCTTGGGTCATGTCACAACAAAGCAAGACCATATATAAAAGGAAAAAATCTACCCTCACATACAAAAATGCTATGAGAAGAATAACTACTTAAGAAGTGAAAGGGAGAGAGAGAGAGATAAGGTGAGGGCTCACACCTTGTATCCTACGTATGATGTCGATCCTCACTCTCCACCTTTGATGTTTCTCCTGATCTTCATTGGTATCAACCTACAAAAGAAGACCAAACCTATGCTACAAAAAGGTAGTTACAAATTCAAATCATACAAATAATGTGCAAATATTCAAGTATATGAAGAAAAATAGCATATATCAACAAATTGAAATCAATTTACACATGTATGGGGGAAAGAGAACTATTTTATTGAAAATGGTAAAAATGAGTGGTTACAACCTGACTTGAACCATCGACACCGCCTCGAAGCCAACGTCCCAGGTTCCTCCAATGGTTCTTTAAGCATCAAATTAGCACGATGAACCTTCTTCGGATGACCCAAAATGGATAGGAACACACCCTATGGTCAGATAAGGGAGAATAAGGAGTACTGGAAAGAAATTTCCAAAATAAGGGGATGCTACTCAAAGGATGAAGGGAGATAGGGAATCTTGCATATTCAACAACATAACTTTTCACCTTGTTTATCCTCCTCATATATTCCCTAAAAGGTTCCTTTAAACCACCCTCAAGGGAGTGAGGTCATTGAATTATATTTTTTATGGGATCAAGGGAGTTTGGGAACAAGTCGAACAGTAAAATTTGCTCGAAAAAGTGGAATTATTTTATTTTTCACATTTTTTTAGGGCATCTACAGGTTGCACACTCAAAAAGCATGGGCATCTATGGGTTGCACACTAATGAACCATATATGGCAATAAAAATATTTGTTTTAGATGAATTTGATGAAAAAGGATGGGATTTAGATTTGTAAGCTATGGAAAATGCATGATCCATCTCACAAATGTATATGATCTGGATTATTTTCGGCACGAAATGAGATCGAAGATACAATAGAGAAATGCACAGAGATATCACAGATATTCAATAATATAACAGAAATGTATCAGAGATGAAACCATAAACACAGATATACAGTAATACACGATTTATATTAATGAAAGAAATGTACAGAGACTATAAAAATACAGAGTGAAAGACTCGCTAGAATGGTGGCAGCTTATCTCTGAGAAGAGATGTGACGTCTACTCGCATTTGCAAGAAGATGATTACAATGAGGCTTTGAAGGAATTTTTACAATAAACAGGAATTCCAAAAACCCTAGACATCCAAAAACCTAACCCTAGAAGATGAAGCGCCAAAAGTCATGTGGGCCCCATTTGGGTAAGTTAGTACATCAACTTCTTGGGGTCGTAACGTTTGCATACAATCTCCGTTTTAGGCATATGATAGCTTGTTGGAAATGTATCGTCGAGGAGAATAATTGTGGGGGATCAATCATGCCTTTGTATATCATTGAGAACTCCGATCTCGAAAAACCTTCATTTAGGCCCTCACAATGGCCCCGGAAGTTAAAACCTACTAAAAATAGTAAATTGCCAAAATTGCTAGAAAATTGTTTTGAGCCAGTCGGAAA
>SNQJ01S0002489.1:332823-347340 GCA_010110895.2 Picea sitchensis
ATGAAGCGCCAAAAGTCATGTGGGCCCCATTTGGGTAAGTTAGTACATCAACTTCTTGGGGTCGTAACGTTTGCATACAATCTCCGTTTTAGGCATATGATAGCTTGTTGGAAATGTATCGTCGAGGAGAATAATTGTGGGGGCTCAATCATGCCTTTGTATATCATTGAGAACTCCGATCTCGAAAAACCTTCATTTAGGCCCTCAAAATGGCCCCGGAAGTTAAAACCTACTAAAAATAGTAAATTGCCAAAATTGCTAGAAAATTGTTTTGAGCCAGTCGGAAAAGGTGGGTGGCCACTGATATCCACCAGGATCAATCCTCCCTCCTTATAAAGAAATTGTCTCCATTGTGTTGAGTTCCTGGGGGAGAGGGAAAAGCGTTTGTTGGATCTGCATCTTGGTGAACTGGATGTATTGCTGGAGACATTGTGTTGCTTAGTTTGTCGAGGTCTGTCATGAACCTATTGAAGCTAAGGTTGTTCAACAAGTTGAAATACATGAGAGGAAGGTGTGAATAAGGAATCTTTGTGCTTTGTTGCAACCTTGTCGACCTGCTTCTGTTAGATAGAAGGTGTAGGGGCCGAGGCTGTAGTTGTTGTAGTGTCCTTTTGTTCCCCTTTTGAACAGATTGTGAAGAAGCTAAATTTTGCAGTACGAGATACTACCTTGCAACACTTTTTAGGTGGAACAATAGTTGGAACTACCTCTGGTATTCTGTAGAGATGGCCCACCAAAGTAACAATGACACTACGGGGTCAAGACTCATAAACAACATGGCGTCTCTACATATATGGTTGGCCCAAGAGAACATCATAGAAATCTAGTGGGGAAACATCACATAATACCTCATCCTTTAAGGGTTGGATGACGTATGAAAATCGACACTGTTGGCTGACATGAAGATCTCGTCCTTTCCAAAGTCACCCAGTGTTGTATGGTTGTGGGTGTGGTGTTGTCGACAATTGCAACTATTTGACGACCTCTGCTAAGATAAGGTTTTTCTGGATTTCGCTATCAACAATAAAATGCAGCGGGGTCCCCTTCACCCACATATGTGAATGAAAAAGGCACTCCCCCTCTTCAGGATATGTTGGTTCTTCTGGTTGAATTGTTGCAGTCGTGACAATATAAATGGGGTCTACGTCAATGATCTGTCCTTTACCAGTATTTTCAGAGTCATATTTTGAATCAGGGTTTGGTTCCTTGTCTTTGATCTCAAGCACCAATGACTTTTTTGAGTGACATTCATCGGTGTTGTGCCAGGGGATTTTGTGGAAATCACACCATTTTCGGGTGTCCTTCTTTGTCTTCCCGTGACCCTTCTTTTCCTGTGTCTTGGACTGGTTTTTGGGAGATTGTTTGTTAGGGATGTCTTTGTCATACTTTGGTTTTTGCATATTTGCAGACCTGAATTCCCGTTTGTTCTGGTGCTCAATTTCTACTTAAAATCCATTTCAGTCTGGATGTATCTGTGAAGAGCCCCATGGTATTTCAGAACCAAATGTTGCTCGGAGTCTTTGATACCCAGCTTGGTGCTCAAGGTATGGAAGGTATTGGTGAACTCCGAAACTTCTTGGCCCCTCTCTAGCCATAGTGTGGTCCATCTCATGTACTGGTCCTTATAGTTTCCAATAGGGTAATACTGTTCCTTTACCGCATCCACAAAAAAATCCCAAGTGGGATCGACCCCATATATTTCAGACTCCTCTATGGAAATTTTCTCCCAGTAAGTTTCCCACCAATGTTTGACATGAGAGAGAGCTTTAAGGAGTGCAAAGGTGATCTCTTCTTTGTCGTAAAAATTGTGAACAGAGAAATAACCTTCTAGCAGAGTTAACCATTTTTCTAGGGCTTCTGCATCTATCTGTCCTTCAAATACAGGAATATCAAAATTAACTTGTATCTTGAAAGGTGTGGTGCCTCGAAAGAGACTGCTTGATGAAGATGCACTTGATGCTATCTATAGGCATTTAAGGATGTGGGAAAAATTATCCATCATTTCATCCATCTGCTGCATGAAAGCTTGCTCAAGCAACAAATTGATAGGATCATCTTCTCTGTCGTTTTTCTTTTCTTCCACCATCGAGGGTTTCTTGGGTGTGCGAGAGAGATTGTCTTCAAGAGAGACAAGCTTGAGACCCAACTTGCTATACTCGGACCTCATCGGGGACATGCACTGAAAAAATGATCAAGAGCAACCTACTTTGATACCATTGATCCAGATTATTTTCGGCACGAAATGAGATCGGAGATACAATAGAGAAATGTACAGAGATATCACAAATATTCAATAATATAACATAAATGTATCAGATATGCAACCATAAACATAGATATACAATAATACATGATTTCTATTAATGAACGAAATGTACAGAGACTGTAAAAATACAAAGTGAAAGACTCGCTAGAATGGTGGCATCTTATCTCTGAGAAGAGATGTGACAGCTACTTGCATTCAAAAGAAGATGATTACAATGAGGCTCTGAAGGCCTTTTTACAATAAATAGGAATGCAAAAAACTATAGACATCCAAAAACCTAACCCTAGGAGATGAAGCACCAAAATTCATGTGGGCCCTATTTGGGTAAGTTAGTACATCAACTTCCCGGGGTCATAACTTTTGCATACGATCTTTGTTTTAGGTGTATGATAGCTTGTTGGAAAGGTATCGTCAAGGATATTCATTTTGGGGGCTCAATCATGCCTTTGGCTATCATTGAGAACCTAAATATCGAAAAACCTTCATTTAGGCCCTCAAAATGGCCCCGGAAATTAAAATCTGCTAAAAATAGTAAATTGCCAAAATTGCGAGAAAATTGTTTTGAGATAGTCGGAAAAGATGGGTGGCCACCGATATCCACCTAGATCAGTATATGATGTGGAAAATTGTGGTATAATATATTCCCCCTAATGTGTGAGATCAGAAGAGAAACTAATGTCCAAAATACATTATAACTCTAGGAGACAAGGATGTAATGAAGGAAAGCCAATGAAAGATCTGAAACAACTGATCCAAGAACAAAAACCATAAGAAGAGATCAAGTAAGAGTATTCTCTTCCCAAGTCGGGCATACGCATGCTCCAAAGTGATGTAAACATGGTCGCCAAATCAAGTACATTATAGATCCATGGAATATATAAAAGTATGACTGATTTACCTAGCCACAAACCACATAGTGGATCCATGTGATATAAAGAGTAGCAATCATGGCCACGAGGAATAAACAATGGATCCATGTAAAAATATATCATAGCCACAAATGGATACATAGTGGAGCTATGTCTCATAATCAAAATAATAGGATATCTGGAGTCAATGGAGTGAACAAGTTGATCATATGCAAGTACCCATGTCTGAGGGGTGGTACAATATGTCGGGTAGGAGCACAAAATATGTGATGCTCATACTTCACCCGAAGTATTCAAAACTATCCTCCGTGGTATGATTCTACACTGTGTGAATAGATGTGTTGGGGTCAAACATAGTGAGACACCATTTGATTATCAATCATTAATGTATACCATTAACAAATTCGACATGACCCATAAATGATGATAATGGGATTCAAAGTACCATGCTACAATCTAATAAGTGTGAATGAATGAGCTAGTGTTGAACACCTGGTAGAACCAATCGAGCAGGGGACATTGATGTATTCCCACTTTCACTAGCAAGGGAACCTTCCACTAATGACTTCAAGCCACAAGGTACCAAAAATGACTCTAGATCCCTATCCCAGAGAAATATGTGTTGAATTTGATAGGAATATATCCACTAGAAGGAAGGAATTAATGCATCCTCCATCATCCATCACGAGGGGTAGAAAAATGCCAAAGATTTGGAAGGAATCGAATGAACAGATTGTAAGGAGCACACTGAGGTATGACTCTGTCATGAAAAAAATGGAACAACACATAAAAAATAATCTATGAATAGAAGCCAATAATGGATAATAGTAACAAAGATGGGGAATACACTAATAGGTTCAAATGGAAACCAAGGTACCACAAAAATCCCCATGTATGATGATTGTTGTTGACGTTGAACACAAGGGAAATCACTCAGTCATTGACCAATGATTATTTTTCATCTATTGAGTGCAAGGTCACCTATCAATAATGGAAATAGACCTAGGGTGTAACTCTAGGTCATACTCTCAGAGCAATGTGTTGGAGTCGATAAGATGAGACCTTGCAACAAGAAGTTAATGAGGACCTTCTATACTAGCACGAGTGAGAAACAAAGATACTTGTGATGATGAGATGTACTTGAATGACATAGGAAGGACGAACTAAAAGGTAAGAGACTTGCTATAGAATGTTTAACTCAGGATAAAATTTCCCTTAAACAAAATCATGACACATTATGTGACTTTAAGAAGCATGGATTGTAGACTAGGATACATTCGTGATACAGGAGGCATCAACAAACACTCCATATGGTTGGGAGAATAACCATTTATAGGAGATTATAATCAAAAGTGAGAAAAGGTATCCTAAAGCCATACTGAACCCAAAATATTGAGACACTGACTCAAATATTGTGCTTTGTTTAATGGAAACAAGATTGTTTCCAACAAAATAGATAGACGCTTTCCCCGTCTTATTGGTTTTTTTATTTTTTTGTCTTTTTAATATTATTAAATCCTAAGAAATAATAAAATAATTCTATAGTATAGTGGAGGAAACAAGTGTCACAGGTAAGAAAACTAGTTCCAAATTGCCAGGAACATAACTATGCTCAATGCAAGGAAGCATGTTCAAAATTAGGACACTCACAAAATGTTTCCTCCTAGGTTAAGGTATTGAGTCGCAAAGGCATAAACTAAAGGGATAGAAATTGGTAGGAATGCATAATAATATTGTTCAACAATAACAAGTTGAAGTCGACATTAGGCCTAAAAGAAAAAGTGGTTAATATGCAATGCAATTACAACTCAATAAAAGTCTATAATCCATGTTGGTGAATTAACTATAAAGAGATTAAGATGAATTCATGAGGCTTCAATGAAAATACATGGAAAGATTATAGAGGGATTCCAAACCTATAGAAAATACTACAAAATGGGTGTCAAATGGCCTTTGAGGTACTGACTATGAAACCCATGAAGAGGTAAGCTCTACCATTCATAAACGACACCTTTAAATCAACTTGAAAGTATGATGTCATGAATGGATGGGGTGGACACTATGGAAGATATGTGAGTGATACAGATAAATGCATTGTACAAGAGGAAATGAACCTACCCTACATGCCAATAAGAAACACAATAACTACTAAAGAATATGAAGAGTTGTTGATATAAGTATCCGCATGTGGTAGGGGGAGTCCTATATGTATTAGAAAGAAAAATATTGAGAAGAAGATATGCAACTTCAACGTAAAGTCATGGTGGGACTAAATAGGACTCCCGAGCCTAATAGAAAAATTTTAGCATGCACACCAAAATGAAAAAGAGGTCTAAGCTAGGATTCCCATGGAAGGTAGGATCTTCCACATGAATTAGGACACTTCTAAACAACAAATAACGTTCCATGTTGCAATTCAGTGGGGTTGATCCTCGGGAAAAATGAAACGGGAAACAAATAATGAAAAAATGTATGAAGGGGAAAATCTAACTGATATGCCAATGTTGAGATCATTACCTGTCAGAATGAATCGACATGGAACGAAAAAGTACCAAAGAAAATGTCTCCAAAGTCCTATATATAATACCAAAAAAACTTGCCCAAAATTTAATAAGTCTGATATAGAAACCTCTGACAAAAACATGTGCTAGGGGTTACAGAAATTGAAAACAAGAAACCCTAAAAGTACAATATGTACAGAGGACCACACAACCTTGCAGCTTATGAATAATAGTTCTCTAGGTAGAGCCCATTCTTAGGATCAGGCCAAGGGTTTCTTTGGTAACCAACCTGTAAATCTTCCAGTTTAGGAGGAGGTCAAAGATCCATAATCATAGCTTCAAGGATAACCTTATCTGAAGAAAACTCAAAATCCATGAAACTGGGGCTTGACAACACACAAATACCAGTGCTTGAGGTCTCACAAACAGTAATATTAGACTCAAGAGGAAACACCAGATTACTCTGGCCAAGAGGGGAAAGAAAAGGATTACATGAACCTATTGGATATAAGACATGATCAATTTTTGAGACCTTATCTCGAGAAGGTGATTGTAACTGTAAATATCCTTTCTCAAAAGCAATTTAACACCGAGGATAAGATGCCACATAATTCACCCATGGAAAGGAAGAATCTACTCAAACACTAGGAAAACACAGAAGGGAAAACTAAGATGAAATCGAACTAGGATGGTGATTATCAGATGAAATTTGATCAATAGTTACAATGCTTCCATTGTGAAGGAAATGCATCACATGAAAGATCGTAGACACCACAACCTTCATCGCATAAACATAATCACACCCAAGAAGAATATTAAATTCTAAAGGGCATGGCATCACTAACATATCAATTAGAATAGTCTTCCCACCTAACGTGATAGGGAACTAGGGAATAATCCCAAGAAATTCATCAGGTGTTCTGTCAAAATCCAACATCTCACTAGTAGGTGACAAAAGCTTGGGACAACCCAAATCTTTCTAAGCCAGGGAGGATAAAATAATTTCATAGGATCCTTCATCTACGATACATCAATGAAATCCTTTCAACATAGATTCAACCAGAACTATTATTTGGAAATGTGTAGAAGAAGGAAGGAGAGGCTCTGTAAGATCATTCCAATAAAAGGAAACCATCCTAGGACTTGGAGGGAGCATACTTGAAGAGAGTGGAATTCCCCCTTGTTCGAAAGGTATTGAATTGGAAATGATAAAGACAATTGAAAGATGCATCACTCCCTAAAATAGGACTGGGATCAGCCAAAGATTGCATCGATGAGACCACTTTGGTAGACTCATCACTCTCTAAGAGAAGAGTGGGAATGAGTGAATATTGCATAAAAACGACCACTTCCTCAACCACTAGTTGAATACAATGCAAGAAAAAATGGTCAAGATAAGCATCACCTCCCAAAATGAGAGTGGTATTGGTCGAAGATTGCATCAGAATGACCATTTTCTCAACCAATGATTTAAAAAATTGTTATAGCAAGATTTGCCTCACCCTATGCAATCTTGCCAAGAAGGCCTTTTTCCATTTCCCTGTGCATACTTATCATCCCTGTTTGTAATATACAGATCTAAAATTAAATATTTTCCCACATGTACGCATCTTGCACACTATACATCATGTGTATATGTAGGTTGCTCCACTACAGCCCGTGTACATCAGGATTTGTGCTAGAAAATGAAAAGTAAATGTCGTGTTTCCATGTCACGACAAGAGATCTTTGATCCTTGGCCTTCCATATACTAGAAACGTTATGACCCGACCCTTCAGTTCCATTTTGAAGGATATAAATGGACCAATTTCGAGCTATGGAAAAGGGGAAAGAATTCAAATTCGAGAGAAAAGTTACGCTGGAGAAATTATTTACTTCATATTGAGTCTACATACATTTGTCCTTTAAGTCTAAACACAATGTTCATCCCCCAAGCTCTTCCCTTATTGACTGAGAAACTCATTGTTTCTCCCTTATGAGCTTGCCTTTCGTGGAGGCCCAACTGGAAGGAACTTAGTTTCTCGGTTCTGAACTGGGGTGACACATAAGTTTGTAATATTTTCATTTCTACTGATCACATATTAATAGAAATACTCTTTTCTCATCCAATTGATATCTTTCAAATATATTGAATTATTATTCCATGGGCGTATTTGTCATGTTTATTAATGGATTATGCTAACTAATGTGCTAACCTTTTATATTATCACCATATGATTTGTTTGTTTGTTTGTTAAAATTTTTTTGTAGGTATATAGCTTTGGGTTGAAGTGCTCGATGGTGGAATTCATCGAACATCTTGATGAGGTAGGCCTCTTTCTTATCTCATTTGCATATTGGTTTATATAGAATGTTGTTGGGATAGAGTTGATTTCTGTAGTCATTTTCGTCTGTTGTGGTTTACCCTAGCCATAGGGAGATTTTCCTCGTAACAAAGATTGTTGGGAAACCAAATATGACTCAGAACTAGAAGGTCCTTCATAAAATGACCATGCTCTTCATACCACGACAATAAAAAGGCACAAATGAGTAAGGTGATAACCTTTACACAGATTACAAGGGAACTTGGGCTTACATTCTATATGTCTAGGCTTCTCAACCATATCAATTCTCCCAACATGACTTGCAGTGGCTGGTGGATTTCCCCTAGCATGACTTGCAGTGGCTAGGTGTTGATCTCCAACTTGAGTTGCATAGGTTGGTGATGTTTGTCCAGTATGACTATCAATGACTAGACTTTCACTACCAATATGACTTGTAGAGGTTAGTTTCTTTTTCTCAACATGACTCATAGAGGTTTTTGACCTATCTCCAACATGACGCATAGAGGTTGGTGAAATAATGCTAGTATGAATTATAATGAATCGACCCCTTGTTCCAACATGAAGCACAATGGATGGTTTCTTTCCCCCAACATGACACGTAGAGGTTGGTGACAGATATCCAATGTGACTAGCAGAGTTTGGTGACTTCTTCTCCTTACTCTTCCTCTTCCTATTCCTTTTAGACTTCTGGGTATTAGTATCAATACTTTCACCAAAAGAGGGAGAAGGAGGAGTAAACTTTATGGATGAAGAAAGTGAAGAATCAACATCCATACGATGCCCATGAAATAAGGTGCTTATCTGAGAAGAATCAAGAGAATTAAGTACATTTAAAGTGGGCCATAACCAAACTGATAGTCCTACATTCAACCCAAGAATGTTCAAAGTGGCCATCAATAGGGCACAAACGTTTCCAAAGAAAATAAAAGTGCAAGAAACTCCTTGGGCAGGGGTAACTTGGTCAATATCCTTAAGAAATTTGGACATTACTTTCTTATGCACAGGTTCATCCCTTGTGGGATTTTTCATGTGCATAAAAGTCTCACGCACCGACTCTAGTGAACCAGTGGTATAAAAACCCACGCCTTCTTGGTGTTGGCTCCACACTTTCAAAATAAATAACATGGGTCCTTCTCGACCAGTGGTGTAGTTGGTCGACCACTCTGAATTAATGATCCAAAAGAGATGATACTGACAAAACCTAAGGCCATCTATACAAAGAATCACTCCACTAAAAATTCCTAATATAAACATCACAAGCAAACAAATTTTCCAAATCTTCAACATAGGTGGATGAGGTCTTGAGTCCAAAGCATTGAAAAAATGGAAATGGGCCTTATGGATGAAGGCATGGGTTGATTAAGTTTCATGAATAAGCAAATGAAGTAGTGAGAAGTAGTTATCCTGACCTCCACTAACCATCCTTATTTGGTGCAAGTACCCATGCTTCGTGGGGCACCCTTCAATAGTACTGAAAAGTGTAATATGAAATCTTCCCCAGGTACCACAACAAAACCCCATAGTCATCTCTAATATCCCTAGGAAGGGAAACTAAGGTCACCAACTCACAGTCAGTGTATAGGGGGTATAGTCAATCACAGGGATCAAATGTATGGGAAGAGCAACTAAGCCTAAAACTCTTCGAGAGGATTTCCTACAAAAGGGCTAGTGTCACTTTAGAAAACCTCAAACTAAGTCAAAATATTCTAGAGGAATAACACTGAGAGGGTCAGTATCGCTTTAGGTAAAGAGAAACTAGGTTCAACATTTTTAGAGGAATAAAACCAAATGAATCAGTATCACTTCAGAAAAATTCCCCAATACACGATCTCTCTACTACGCTCAGTTAAGCTTCGGACGGGTCTCTCCTCGACTTTCCTTTACGCGACCTCGTATTAGCCTCATGTGTTAGAGGAGGATCGAAAATATAATTATACGAAAGTTGGATTTAAACACTCCCTATATAAGACTCTTATTTTTGGTTTATGGCCTTATATAAATTAACTCTCTAACCTAAATGAATTCCATAACCCTAAACTTGTTTGTGAACCCTATAAACAAAGTCTAGTACATTTAAAGTTTAGTGTTCATTTTAGTGGTTGCTCTTACTCAAAGGGAATGGAGTGAAGTTGATATTGTTTGAGACTCTTACAAAAAATTAAACTTATAAGAACATTGGAAAAGAAAATATTACACTAATTCTTCAAATGAAAAAGAGTTTCAAAAATAAAATTTATGAACAATCCTTCAAACCTTGAAATGCAATTTTTTCTCTTTATATGCAAAATGCATAATGCATCCTTTTGAGAAAAGAAAAAGAAGAAAACAAAAGGATGTCATTTTTAATTTTTCATTTTAAATGATTTCGATATGAAAATAAACCAAAATTCTATTCTAACATATTTTTATTTTTCAAATAAAAATGAAAAACAATGGAAAGACCTAACTAGCAGAAAAACTATGTTTTTTTTGTTTTCTTTTTCTTTATACCAAAGAAAAACAAACAAAAGATGCTAAAAGAAATAAACAAAATTTACTTTTATGTTTGAAAGAATACATGGAAAACACAAAATAAAAGTCTTGAACTCAAATATAAACTCAAGTTTCAAAGATGACCACAACAATGACAAAAAAAACCAAGATATTGAGAAGAGGACTAGTCTTATAGTCATGTAATCCAAGGGCCAAAATGGAGACAAAGATAGATACAAAAAGGATATTTTACACAACAATTTAAGGACTTACTAACCTCCTATAGGCCACAAAAAATTTCAGGACCTAACTCCCCAAAAAATATCCCCGAACTAGCTGAAACAAGGCTCCAAAAAAGCTAAAAACAAACAAAAAACTCACTTTTTGGAGGAATCCACAGGTCACCTCACTGTGATTCATGGAAATAATCTTATATAAATGGTTTTTATCACTTTAGGAAGTGTGGATGAATTTTATCCGTGGTTTGGCCTTACACAAAGCGTGGATATCCACGATTTGGCCTTGTATGACTTGCATATATGACCAACACTTACATGTTTTTTGCACTAAAATCCACACTTGACCCCAATATAAGGGTAGAATATGTCCGTGGTTTATGTGAAAGAAAAGAAAAAATACAAATAGAAAATATTGAAAAAATGGGTATAAATTCCAAAACTCAAAATGTAGCAAAGAGACTAAACGTAATCCAAAAACACTTGGAAACCAAGAGTAAGAAATTTTAGAATGACTTGAGAATTTTCATAGACTTAACAAAGAAATAAAAAGAAAAAGAAAACCCAACAGGATCAATTTGTAATGCAGAACCAGACCAGACCCTCCCACAAGAAAGAAAAAAGGCTTAAAAAGAAAGTTTGTTACATAGATCTACAACTGTGTACACTAGGACTCATGGACATCCATGGGTCATACACGTGAAAATTGCAGATATCCGTGACTCACAAAGGGAAAAATCATGGATGATTCTACAAAACTTGAAAAATAAAAAACCTAATCCAGAAGGAGGCTACCTGTTGATGGGCGAAATCGACCGTCCGTCAACTGAATGAGTGGAACCGGTCCAGGGTTGTCCAATAACCCAAGCCGTTTGGAATGAACCACCCTGACGGGTTTAGCAGCTCCGTTAGCCGATCTAAGGTCCTAAAAAAAAAAAAAAAAACTTAATCTAAACTAACTAATCTAACTAGAACTAAATAAAACAAACTAAACTAACTAACAATATATAAAACTAACTAATAAACTAATCTAATTAAAACTAACTACTAAACAAACTAACTAAAACTAATTAACAAAACACACTAAACTAATCTAACTATTCTATATTATTACTTTACTAACTACTAATTGCAATATAACTTATTCACAAAATGTACAATATTGACAATTTACAGATTTAATTAAAACCTGAAAAACTCATTTGGATTCTGCCCTAAGACAGTAAAAGATATTTTTTGATTTTTATAGTTTTATGAACAAGAAATAAAATAGAAAAATAACTAAACTAAATGACTAACCTAAACTACAAATATATCTAATCAAATTAACGAAAATAATCGCTAACTAACCTGGATAAACGCTCCAGATTTGTCTTGTGTATGATGAATGTACCAGCAGATCGGAGGAAGGAAACTCGCACCGAATAATCCAGAAGCTTCTCGTAAACGATAGCTGCAATGCTCTTAGAGTTTGTTTACAGGACAAACAAGACATAAAAAATCATAACAATTATATGATTTATAAATCTCTGCAATTAGGTAAACCTGTTATGCAAAAACTTATACTTAATAATTCAATTGATGAAGAAGAGAAATCTGTCATTCATAATCTGAATCAAGTAATTTCTATGTTTTTAATTAATGGAAGAAATCAGATATGGATTATATTAATTAGATCATATCATTTGAAAAATACTAAGATAGCTAAAGTAGTCATTAATCAAATGCAAATTGATAACATAAACATGAAACAAAAGAATGATATTATGAAAGCTAAAGCTGTAGAAGAACATCAACTTTTGTCCCAGTCTGTATTAGATATCCATTATCCTGGTTCTCCCACAAGCGAGGATGATCCTTATTACAAAAAATAATAAGTATTTAAAGGTTTTCCACAGGATAAAACCTCCCTGTGGAAGTTATAAAATTGTTTACATGAAATCTGGGAGATATCCCAAAGTTGTCTAAACTAGGAAACTAAAATAAAACTAAAACATCCAAACATCCTCTAAACTGTCCATCAAATCCCATGCAATTCGAATTCACCTAAAAAGGACCAAAAATGAACAAATTATAAGGATCTTTTATTAATAAATGATAGAAAATTTAATTCTATAGACTAGCTACAAAATCCTCTGATTCTGTAGCTAGTCTAAATAAAGATACAGAATCATAATCGACATTAATTGAAAATCTTTTAAGGAGATTTAATTCAATTATCATCCAATAATTATTGGAGAATGAATCATAAATTGAAATCATTATTGCATTATGAACTCAAATAGGATCCACATCATTTAACCGAATACAGAGATAGGAATACTCTGTTTCGATTATTGTCATAAGTCGGGTAAATGAAATCATATGGAATAGCATCGTAATCATTTCTCAAAAAATCAAATCCATCAGTTATGAGATCATTTTGATATTCAAATGGAAACAAAACAAATCGCAAACACTTCGTTATACTTGTCTTATCAACAGGAGAAATAATCAAATCAAACAGGATTATTTTCAAATCACGATAATTGTATAGCAAGCGATTTAGGCTGTGAGCGTATTCAAACCATAACAGACTCATAACAAAATCGTAACAGGATTAATCAAACAGAGTTCGTTATAGATATCCGATAATTTGTTTTTATAAAATGATTGACCTTGTCCAAAATCATTTCATTCAAATGAATCGTAACCGGATTTGGTAAAAATAACACAGTCAATCAATTCGTTTCAAAACTAATCGAATCCAACAGTTGTGAAATCGACTATAATCAAAACAAATGGCAAGCAACTATTATGTTGCCTTATCAACATGAAATATGAATTCGACAAGATCATTCCAATCGTTATGACTGCGTTGACACAACAAACAGTTCAGGCCACGAATAGATCAATTCAAACTCGGCTCGAAAATCAATTTACAAAAAGATCATAACAGGCTTGATTGATTGGCAATAGAATTCATAATTTGTTATGGCCAATTGGGCAAACAGGGTTGATCGGCTTTGATCAAAACGGAATCGTTCCAATCAAACGAATCAATTGGCTGAGGTTTAGCATAATTGTCATGAATCAAATCCATCCCATGATTCGGGCACACCTGCATAAACTTAAATGAACATATTGTTTTTATAAAAACAGAGTAGTTCGTTTCTCAAATCAAAATCGATCCGAGCAATATTTCAACCTTGAAAATTGTAAGACAGAGCATATCATAACAACCAAACTCAATCAAATCGTTTACCAACCATAGCATATGGATCATAACAAAATCAAATCCGAACATGATTATGTTCTAAATTGAGTATGAAAAATTTCCTTTTCAAATCGGATACAAACCAATCCATACAAAGACAAGCTATTAATTTTGTCAACTTAATAAAGAAAACCAATCAATCAAATCCAACGAAGACCACTCAAATCCAATCAAAATCTATCGATTGCTATACTGGGAATGATAAGATCGTATTTCGAATCGAAATTTCTTTTTATTCAAAGCAAAGCTATATATAGAATGCACGCATTATACAGAGTCATTCAAGATGTAAACAGATCTATTTAAAAACTGAATTCAAATCATTTATCAACCTAGATTATTTACCAAACAAAACGATGTCAAAACCATACCTGCATAGTGACGAGGCTGCTTGATTATGCCCACTTGGAATTTACAATAGCCGTGGTTGATTCCACGTTTTTGAACGGGATGGAGCCAGTTGTCTTTTTCTTTTTGTCTGTTGCTTCAAGCTTGGCTTTTTGACTGGTTAGCACTGCAATCTAGTCTTCCAGTGATTGAATCTTTGATTGGAGTATCAGAACATCAATATAATATCGTTCTAACCATGAATT
>SNQJ01S0002490.1:13017-26679 GCA_010110895.2 Picea sitchensis
CACAACGACAATTTGCGTGATTTCACGGTAATACCAGATCCAAAAACTCCTGAATCTTCATCGGATATGGTAAACTCGATCCCAAAATCTGTAGTTAGACTAGAGAAGTTTTATGATTTTCAAGATAAATTCAAAAAGACGGTCAATTGTAAAACCAATAGTTCCTCGTTATCTTATGAAAAAGTGAACTTAGGAACTAATGAAAATCCTCAGTGCATTAATCTAGGGCTAGGATGTTCTCAACAATAAAAAGTTGCATTTATTAAACTGTTTAAAGAATTTAAATATGTCTTTGCATGGACGTATGATGACCTTAAAACTTTCGACCCTAACATCATACAGCATGTCATTTCGACGAAGCCCCAAACCTTACCCTTTCAACAAAAACTGAAGAAAATGCACCCCAAGCTTGAACCGACCGTTCAAAAATAATTGAATAAGCTCCTAAATGCTAAGATAATTTTTCCTGTTAGACACACTCATTGGGTTTCTAACCTTGTCCCAGTCCTGAAGAAAAATGGGGAAATTCGACTCTGCGTCGATTTCCAGAACCTTAATAGAGCGTCTGATAAAGACAACTATCCTGTCCCGCCCATGGAAAAGATCCTTCAACAGGTATCTGGTTCTGAGAGGCTATCTTTACTAGATGGTTTCTCGGGGTACAACCAAGTCCTGATGTCTCTGCGAGACCAACTTAAAACTACCTTCCATACTCCATGGGGGACTTATGCTTATCGCAAAATGCCCTTTGGATTGATTAATGCTGGAGCCACCTTTCAGAGAGCAATGGATATTGATTTCCGAGTCTTAATCAATCAGTCCATCGTAGTTTACTTAGATGATGTGACTGTATTTTCTAAAAACAAAAATGATCATCTAGCTCACTTGCGAGCCGTCTTACTGCGATGTCGTAAATACGTCATCTCCTTGAACCCCAAAAAGTCCATCTTTGCAGTAGAACATGGTAAACTCTTAGGATTCGTTGTGTCTAGCGAAGGGATGATTATCGACCCTAAAAGGACTCAAGTCATCGCGAAACTTCCCCCTCCTACATCCAAAAAATCTATGCAATCTTTCTTAGGCCAGATTAACTTCGTGAGAAGATTCGTCCCCAGTTTCTCCGAAATGGTTAGGCCTTTACAAAATTTGATTAAGAAAGACACCCAATATCACTGGGGACCCCTAGAAAATCAAGCTTTTAATGCAATAAAGAAGGCCATAATAGACACTCTATCTCTCATGAGCCCACATTTTTATCAAGACTTTACACTCTACACTTTTCCTTCTGACCGTTCCTATGCCACCGTCTTAACCCAAAAGAATGCCGAGAACAATGAAGTACCCATTGCCTTTATGAGCTTTGCTTTCAAAGGAGATGAACTAAATTACCCAGCGGTAGATTGGCAAGCCTACGCTGTTTTCAAAGCATTTAAACACTTCCGGTCCTATCTTTTGAAGTCAAGGACGAAAGTCATTGTCCCCTACGCAACCGTGAGGAACTTGTTAGTGCAGAAGGAACTAGGAGAAAAGAGAGCCAACTGGGTCACCTCCTTGCAGGAGTATGACTTAGAAATCACCCCAACACAGATAGTGAGAGGCCAAGGGTTATGCAAGTTGGTTGCTGATTCAGCAGCAGGACAACAAGAAGAAGGTGATACGCCAAACCTAGGACAAAGCGATCAAAGTCTGATCTGTTGCGCACAAAACTCTGCTAGTCCTTGGTACGATGATATAAGATTCTGTCTTGAACATGGGTCAGCCCCCCGTCACCTTGACCCCGCCAAAAGAAGAGCGTTGAGATTAAAGTCTTCCTCCTTTCATCTGGTTAATGGTATTCTGTTTCGTCAGAGTTTTGACGGCGTACTGATGCGTTGTCTCGAAAAAGACAAAGCAGAAAAAGTCTTGCTAGAGTTGCATGCAGGAGAAGCTAGTGGTCATTTTGGTGGTGACACCACTGCTCATAAGGTTTTAAGAGCCGGTTATTACTGGCCCATGCTGTTTAGAGACGCCCATTCCATGTGTCATAAATGTATCATCTGTCAGAAAGCATCAGGGCGGTTACAAAAACCAACCTTTCCTTTGCAGCCCGTTGCAGTAGATTCTCCTTTTCAGCAGTGGGGCCTTGATATCATAGGTCCAATAAACCCTCCATCCTCGCAACAACACAAGTTTATTGTGACAGCCACATATTACTTTACCCGATGGTCTGAAGCTGTTGTGTTAAGAACTGTCAACACTAGTCAGGTAATTTACTTTCTAAATTTGAATATTATCACTCGCTTCGGTATCCATGATTGTTTAGTTTTCGATAATTCTTCTTACTTTTCCTCTCTTGAAATGAGCGAGTTCGCTTTGGAAAAAGGAATTCAGTTGAAATATTCTGCTAGTTATTACCCCCAGGGCAACGAACTGGAAGAATCAACAAACAAGAACTTGATCAAAATAATCAAGAGAACGGTGGTTGAAAATCACAAGAATTGGCACAATGCACTGTTGAATGCACTATGGGCTGATAGGGTAACGCCAAAATCCGCTATAGGTAACTCCCCCTTTTTTCTCGTTTATGGCAGAGAAGCAATTCTGCCACCTCACATTCTTCTTCCTTCGCTTCAGTTGTCACAGAAAGTCCAAGAAGAAGATTGTCCTCCTTTGGAAAACCGAATTAACACTTTGATGAAGCTAGAAGAGGTAAGAGCCCAAGCTAAACGTAAGTTGGATCAACATCAACAGTTGGTTAAAAGCTGGTTCGATTCTAATTCTTCTTCTGATAGGAATTTTGAATTAGGCGATCTCGTCTTGAAGTGGGACAAACCACACGAGGGAAAGGGAGAGCACACGAAATTCCAAAACCTATGGCTTGGACCGTTTTTAATTGCTGAAAAGTTGGGTCCCAGTTCTTTTCGATTGCAGAATCTTGAGGGGCATCTTGACACCTACCCGGTGAATGGCCAAGCCCTGAAGAGATACTTTGCTTGATGAATACCCTTGTATATTATGTATATATTTTGCTTTTGTGTGTTTTTTATTTTCTTTTTAGTTTCTGATTTTTCTTTTTATCAGTTTGTGTTTTCTTTGAAACACACATACCTGTACAATGAGCCATTCAGACAAAGACAATAGAAATTTCCTTTGCTGAAATAACCTCTAAGAAAGTTTGTATAAACATCAATGGTTTATCGCTGAAATTTATATCTGTGTTGTAAAAGTCTGTTGTTTGAAAGAAGTTTACTGATTTCGATCTCTGAGTGAAGCTTGTCATGATCATCTATTATCTTTTTACGCTGTCCCTATTCCGTAAAGGAATGACTCATAATGATGTCTCCCTGTCTTAGGAAGTTGTTTTTGTAAATAAAACATCTCTGGATCTAAATAAAGGACAGTTCTAAAAGATTCTGATGAGGTCTAAAAAAAATATATGTTAAAATATCATGATTTTCAGCGTCACCCCGCTCGAATATATATATATGAAAAAACAAAACAAAATAAATTATGAATAAGAGCTGTGGGAAGTGCTTGTAAACCCGTCGGGATGATGAACAGGTCTGCTGGAAGCAGGTAAATGCATGCATGGCACCAAGACAACCTCGCCGGGGTACTGAACAGGCCCGCTGGAAGCGAAGCAATGTCGGGTATATGAAAATTTGAAAATAAGTAACCTCTTTAATGTCCTTTATTCTGATCCAGAATTTCTTGGCAGGATACAGATGTCAGATTGGGTTAAATGGAAACCCTGCCGAGGCTATGGACGCCTGCTGGCAGCAGTGGCTCTGCCAACAGTATTGGAGATTTTATCTTTAATATCGTGATTTGCTGATCTTAAGACTGTGATCAGTTTTCATCTTTTGAAACACTGCTGGAATAGTTGGTTAATGATGATGTTTAATACGATTTTCTGGTTGTTATTTTTGAGTTGAAATTATCTTTGCTGTCCTAATCTGAATTTATTTCTTTTGACAAAGATAATTACTTCTACCAGTGTGTCGCCATTCTTGGCATCCAATTCACATTTTCCACTGTCTTATAAGCTGCCTACACCAATGTTTTGAAAACATCAATTTTTCGTCGTAATTTTCAAGTGAACGACATTTTTATTTTTTGCGACATTTGCACATTTGCCTTTGTTTTGTTTTCACGACTGTAAGCGTGAAAACTCAGTCTTTCGTAGTCGCATTAAAATCATTATTTGAACTGTCGTTATCCTTATTGTTGATGTGCCCATTGCACTTACTTTTCACTTATCGTTATGCAGCTAGAAAAACTTTTGATCTGTACTCTTTGGACATTCTTAGATTGATTGTGTGACTTTGTCTCACTGAATTGCGATACATTGACATTTCGATTTGCTTGTTATTTGACTTACTTGACCATTGGTTTCATGAAGATACATAGGGGTTATGATTAAATCTTTTATATATGTCTATTAATATAATCCCTATGTTTGTGTTTTCATAATTATTGGCATGCTGATTATATGAACACCCATTGGCTCATGGTTAAATATTTGGTATTGGTTTCAAGTCGTATGTTGATGGTTTAAAAACTATGGCATAATGTTTCAATTGCGCGCGTTGGTTGATACACTTACCACTTATTTCATTGGTTGGGAAAATGACATGATTATTGAACTATAGAATAATGGGTAGAACAGCTATGAAAGCCGACGGTTGTACTATTGGCAATAACTATTTTGCATGGCAGAGATAAGCTCCACCACCTTCGCACGCTAACATTTATGCCTAGCCCTTATCCTCATTCACCTCTGTTAGCCCGAGTACCCTTCATGCATTTTTCTCCTGTGTGTGCTATGATCCAAACCCTGGGTTTACCGTGTGCTCGACACCATGGCACTAGTCGTGCGGATCGAGCCAAATGGCAACCAAGCCTTGTTAATGTTTGACAATGCCCGAAAAGACTTGGAGGAAAACGGGTGGCTCACCTTCATACAATGATTCGAGGGTTTTAATCTCTGTGTTGCACAGCAGTTCGCTTTGAATTTCGATGGCTGTAGAGCCAAGGTGGGCAACATACAGTTGGAAATTGATGAGAAGTTTATTAGTTTTGTTACAGGGTTACCCTCCTCGGGACAACGTTGGTTCAAAAATTCTAAGGTCGAGGAGGTGCCACAGACGCTACTGTTCGTCTCCCGAAAGGTCACCTCTTGTGACAGAGGTATGCCCATCTCTGCACTTAAACCATGATGGCACGATACTTTGATGGTAGTCAAACAATTCGTGACCTGTGAGGGTCGATATGGACTTGTGTTTCTCTATCACCTGCATTTGCTAATGAATTTTATGGGATACTCATTGAATATGCCTTTCTACTTTCAGCGCAGCCTATATAAAATGTCGAAAAGGTTTAAAAAAGAGAAGGATGACAGTAGCCTGTTCCACCATGGACTCATTAAACTTATCATTGTTTATCATTTGAGTTTACACGGTGATAGTTGGAGAGATTTCTTTGCTCGAAATGGTTTTGATGATACAGACCCTGTCCAGGTTGACAAGCCTGTGATTACTGAAACCAATGTTCAGCCACCCGTGACCTTCCATATCCTATTGCCCTCTCCTAAGCCTTCGGTCGACCCTGCTATTGACTTACCAGACGTTGGAACTGAGAAGGCCGAGGCTATAAAGAAACCTATGAGAAAAAAGGCTAAGGCAAACCCTACAGCTAATGCCAAGGGTAAAAAGAACGCTCGACTTATTTCGAGAATGGAAAGGAACAAACCTAAACCCTCTACTGAGTCAAAGCCTATCGTCCTTAGTGAGGATTCAGATTCTGACATAGAACGTTTTCTAGCCAGCGAGTACCCTTACTCGCAGGATTTATGCCCCGAACCACCTTATTGTTTCGTGACGAATCTTCCCCGATGCCTAAGGAACGATCCCAGTTACCTAGGGATTAAATTGCCTAACGAAACCCTCAGCCATATAACCAAACCATCGCCTGCTCTTTCAAAATCCACACAGTCGTCCTGTGACCAATGCGATTTATGGTTGGAACGATACTACATTGATGTTCCCCTACTCCAATATAAAATCCAATCGCTGGAAAGTCAAGTTGCAGTGTTGACCAGCCAAAGAGGCCAACTCCAAGCAACTGATAAGAAGCAGAAGACAACAGGCTCCATCCTTTTCAAAAATGTTGAATCGGCCATAGCCGTTATCAACTCCAAATTGTTGTGATCAAGCCATCTGCTCGTCTTACAGGTATGATTTTCAAAATTGTTCTAGTTGTGTGAATGATCAGGGTTAATATAATGATTCAAACTTGGTTTTCGAATAGCTATGTTACATGTTGAAATGACTCTGTCATAATGGGTTCATCATGTATATTTTTCTTTTCTAAAAATAAATGGGATTTCGTTTTGGATATGCGATTTGATCATTCTCAGTTTAAGCCATAGATAGATTTTTATTGGATTTGAATGGTTTTCGTTTGGATTTAATTTGGTTGCTTGTCTGATTGAGTCAATGAGACTGATAGTTTGTTTTCAATTGGATTNTGTTGGTACCTATTCGAGTGGTAGCACATCAGATAATACCTGTATATGGATCGACCTAGATATCCTGAATCCTTCCATAGATAAACCAATTATCTGCCTAACTTTTATAGTGTCACCGAGAAAAAAACTCAAGAAGATACTCTCTAGTACCTGGGTAGTCAAGTAGTGCGGCTAAGGGCATGATCGAGCCTCGTTAGTTGGTTCCCTGAGATAGTGGGACAAGTACTACTATTGGACCCCGTATGTATATCTGAGAGCTATAGCACAGGGAAAACCCTTGTCTATAGAAACCCTGAATACCCTAACCCTTGGTAAGTAAACAAAAACATAACATTCAAGATCTATTTCCATGCAACTTTACCTCCTCCATTCTAGTTTCAAAATTCCTACACATTTTTTCCTCTTAAGAATTTGAGCCTTTCAACACTGCAATATTCTTCATATCAGAGTATAATTTCATAGGAGTAAAACAAAAAATGAGTATATTGGTCCCGTTGGCACACTTATTTGGGACCTATTCCATTGGATTCCTCTCTTCTCCCTAATTCCCGTGGTACCTGTCATTTTTCATACAATTGTTTTTGTGGACTTGACTCCCTTTCCGAGACCCTTGTTTGGCCCCTATCCGATTGGATTCCCATTTTCACCCTAATAAAAAAAATACCTATCACTTGATTCCATTCTTATCAGTGGTCCCAGCCACCCCTCCCACTACCCTGCTTACCCCCTATCCCATTTTCTTGACCATTTTTCCAAATAGCCAACACCCATGTCCAAGAAATCAATGCATTGGTTGCTGACAATCTCTAGAACAAGGAGGACATCAAGAATATCAATTCCAACATTAGTTCGCTCAATTCCTTTGTTCAAATCCTTAAGGACCAATGTGATGACATCAAATAAATCAAATCCACTCTTGACCAATTGATGGGAAGTTCCCAAAAACCTTCCTCTTATGAACAACCATCCTATCAGAAAGATCATGATTCTTTCCATTACCAAGGTACTCATTCTACCCACCTTCCTCGTGAACTCTGCCTTCCCATAATTGAGCTGAAAAAATTTGATGGTTCGGATCCCACAGGTTGGGTCGCTCAAATGGAACATTATTTCTCTTTGCATGGAATTACAGATGATTTATCCAAGCTCCATTATGGTATCCTACATATGGATCCAGAACGTCGACAATGGTAGCAATGGCATAAAAAGGCACGCCAAGGGTATGTTTCTTGGACATAATTTATTGCATAGCTTTATGACCTCTTTGACTTTGACACCCACCACTTAGGCTGTTTGACCAACTTGAAGTTGTCTGGGACAGTGGAAGAATTTATCGCAACATTTGAGCACTTGTATTTTCAAATAGAGGGCATGCCAAATTCTTTATTTAAGGAATGCTTTATCAGTGGCCTAAAATATTAAATATGTTCCCATGTTCTCATGGCACGTCCCCAAACTTGGTTGAAAGCTACTTAACGAGCCAAGGAAGCACAAAAAATCTTGTCCTCCTAGATCCACAAACCATCCTTTCCTCCTCACCCTAAATCCACCAATTCAGCCCCTCCTACACCTCCCCTCAGGATCTAGAAATTAACCAGGGATGAAATGGTTGAACACCAACTCAAGGTTGTTTGTTATAATTGTGATGAAAAATATTTTCTAGGGAACATGTTTAAGGAACATAAGCTTTTTATGCCCATGAATGAGGATGTTTATGAAGAAGAGGTCATTTTTTCACCCGTGGATGAGCTACCAGAACCGTCTGATCTGACCCCACCCTTTGATCCACCAGAAGTTGAATCGATGATTTCACTCAATGCCCTCACTGGCTTCTCTACTCCCCATACCCTCAAATTAATTTGTTACACTAAAAATTGGAAAGTCATCATCCTTGTGAGCAGTGGTAGCACCCATAATTTTATTCATCGCCGCATTTTTGAAGAAGTAAATTGTTACATCTGTGTTGTTAATAATTTTCAAATCATGATTGCCAATGGAGGTTCCATGAAATGTGGGGGATGTTGTGAAAATGTGCGACTCCAAATTGGTAAGTATCATATGAAATCCCATATGTTTTCTATAGACATGGGTGGTTGTGACATTGTTCTTGGTACCGAATGGTTTCACACTCTCTACCCCATTCTCATGGATTTTAAGGAATTAACCATGCAATTCAAACATGAAGGACAACAATATAAGTTCCAAGGCATCACAATAGGCTCCCTTGAGATCATTAGTTCCCATCGCATGGAAAATATCTTAAAAAAGGGTCATTCTGGAATTATTTACCAACTCCACTACATTCAAGCTGTTGAGACATCGTCTATGCAATTCAACATCCAATCTATCCTCTCCTACCACCGATTTGTTTTTACCACTTCCAAATCCCTTCCCCCTTCCCATGGAGTCCATGATCATTCAATCCTTCTCATACCGGGTAGTGTTCCTCCCAATGTTCACCCTTAACGTCATCTCTTTTCCCGTAAGAATGAAATTCAGAAAATTGTTCATGAATTGATAGAAGAGGGTGTTATTCATCCTAGTACTAACCCCTATTCTTCCCCCGTGTTCATGCTACTCAATAAAGAAGGTACTTCGCGCATGTGTCCTGATTTTTGCATCCTAAAAAAACTCACAATCAAAGACAAATTCCCCATTCCTGTCATTAATGACCTCTTGGATGAATTGAGTGGTGCTTA
Organism: Picea sitchensis; assembly: GCA_010110895.2. Taxonomy (NCBI): domain Eukaryota; kingdom Viridiplantae; phylum Streptophyta; class Pinopsida; order Pinales; family Pinaceae; genus Picea; species Picea sitchensis. The sequence continues at coordinate 22,225 of SNQJ01S0002490.1, forward strand.
GTACTTCACCAAACTTGATCTACGTTCTGGCTACGATCAGATCCGTATGAAAGAAGAAGACATTCCCAAGAATACATTTCAAACTCATGAGGGTCACTATGAGTTCTTGGTAATGCCCTTTGGCCTGTGTAATTCTTCTTCCACTTTCCAATGTCTTATGAATCATGTCTTCTGTCCTTTTTCCAAACTTTTCCAAAAAGCATGACTCAAACTTTTCCCAAGACACGATGGTATGGGGTTGCTGGGAAAAGTACCATGTAGATGCATTGCCCTAGAAAGTATAGGGGAAAAACCTATAGACAACGTCTTCATGCTCGACATTGCGGAGTCTTATGGCTAACAAAATATTTTTAATGTGATCTTCAGCGATCTGTTTTGAGTCAGGGTCAAACTTGGGAAGCCATTTCTCCGGGTGTTTAGGTAAAGGATGTTGATCTCCAGGTACAACTACGGCATCCTGGTCAAGCCAAGTTCTAGCAGGGTTGTTCTGGTTTGCCATTGGTGTAGTGGGTGTGGAAGGCTAAGAAGGGGAACTGCCTTCATCAGAGGAATCACCTCCAGAAGAGGAAGGAGTTGATGGAGGTGGTGAAGGAGGTATCCTAGATCCTCCTGCAGCACGATTTAGGTTTGGCTCTATAGGATTTTGTTGGTAGCCAATTCACATTTTCCACTGTCTTATGAGCTGCCTACACCAATGTTTTGCAAACATCAATTTTTCGTCGCAATTTTCAAGTGAACGACATTTTTTATTTTTTGCGACATTTGCACATTTGCCTTTGTTTTGTTTTCAAGACTGTAAGCGTGAAAACTCATTCTTTCGTAGTCGCATTAAAATCATTATTTGAACTATCGTTATCCTTCTTGTTGATGTGGCCATTGCGCTTACTTTTCACTTATCGTTATGCAACTAGAAAAACTTTTGATATGTACTCTTTGGACATTCTTAGATTGATTGTGTGACTTTGTCTCACTGAATTGCGATACATTGACATTTCGATTTGCTTGTTATTTGACTTACTTGACCATTGGTTTCTTGAAGATACATAGGGGTTATGATTAATTCTTTTATATATGTCTATTAATATAATCCCTATGTTTGTGTTTTCATAATTATTGGCATGCTGATTATATGAACACCCATTGGCTCATGGTTAAATATTTGGTATTGGTTACAAATCGTATGTTGATGGTTTAAAAACTATGGCATAATGTTTCAATTGCGCGCGTTGGTTGATACACTTACCACTGATTTCATTGGTTGGGCAAATGACATGATTATTGAACTATAGAATAATGGGTAGAACAACTATGAAATCCGGCGGTTGTACTATTGGCAATAACTATTTTGCATGGTAGAGATAAGCTCCACCACCTTCGCACGCTAACATTTATTCCTAGCCCTTATCCTCGTTCACCTCTGTTAGCCCGAGTACCCTTGGTGCATTTTGCTCCTGTGTGTGCTATGATCCAAACCCTGGGTTTACCGTGTGCTCGGCTCCATGGCACCAGTCGTGTGGATCGACCCAAACGACAACCAAGCCTTGTTAATGTTTGACAATGCCCGAAAAGACTTGGAGGAAAACGGGTGGCTCACCTTCATACAACGATTCGAGGGTTTTAATCTCTGTGTTGCAAAATAGTTCGCTTTGACTTTCGATGGTTGTAGAGCCAAGGTGGGCGACATACAGTTGGAAATTGATGAAAAGTTTATTAGTTTTGCTACAGGGCTACCCCCCTCGGGACAACGTTGGTTCAAAAATTCTAAGGTCGAGGAGGTGCCATGGACGCTACTGTTCGTCTCCCAAAAGGTCACCTCTTGTGACAGAGGTATGCCCATATCTGCACTTAAACCACGATGGCATGATACTTTGATGGTAGTCAAACAATTCGTGACCTGTGAGGGTCGATATGGACTTGTGTTTCTCTATCACCTGCGTTTGCTAATGAATTTTATGGGATACTCGTTGAATATGCCTTTCTACTTTCAGCACAGCCTATATAAAATGTCGAAAAGGTTTAAAAAAGAGAAGGCTGACAGTAGCCTGTTCCACCATGGACTCATTAAACTTATAATTGTTTATCATTTGAGTTTACACGATGATAGTTGGAGAGATTTCGTTGCTTGAAATGGTTTTGATGATACAGACCCTGTCCAGGTTGACAAGCCTGTGATTACTGAAACTAATGTTTAGCCACCCGTGCCCTTCCATATCCTATTGACCTCTCCTAAGCCTTCGTTCGACCCTGCTATTGACTTACCAGACGTTGGAACTGAGAAGGCCGAGGCTATAAAGAAACCTATGAGAAAAAAGGCTAAGGAAAACCCTACAGCTAATGCCAAGGGTAAAACGAATGCTCGGCTTATTTCAAGAATGGCAAGGAACAAACCTAAACCCTCTGTTAAGTCAAATACTATCGTCCTTAGTGAGGATTCAGATTCTGACATAGAACGTTTTCTAGCCAGCGAGTACCCTTACTCACAGGATTTATGCCCCGAACCACCTTATGATTTCGTGACGAATATTCCCCCCTTCCTAAGGAATGATCCCATTTACCCAGGGATTAAATTGCTTAACGAAACCCTCAGCCATATGAACAAACCCTCTCCTGCTCTTTCAAAACCCACACAGCCGTCCTGTGACCAATGCGATTTATGGTTGGAACGATACTACATTGATGTTCCCCTACTCCAATCTAAAATCCAATCGCTGGAAAGTCAAGTTGCAGTCTTGACCAGCCAAAGAGACCAACTCCAAGCAACTGATAAGAAGCAGAAGACAACATGCTCCATCCTTTTCAAAAATGTTGAATCAGCCACAGCTGTTATCAACTCCAAATTGTTGTGATCAAGCCATCTGCTCGTCATACAGGTATGATTTTCAAAATTGTTCTAGTTGTGTGAATGATCAGGGTTAATATAATGATTCGAACTTGGTTTTCGAATAGATCTATTACATTTTGAAATGACTCTGTCATAATGGGATCATCATGTATATTTTGCTTTGCTAAAAATAAATGGGATTTCATTTTGAATATGCGATTTGATCATTCCCAGTTTAGCCATAGATAGATTTTTATTGGATTTGAATGGTTTTCGTTTGGATTTAATTTGGTCGCTTGTCTGATTGAGTCAATGAAACTGATAGTTTTCTTTCAATTGGATTCGTTTTGTATCTACTCTGAATAGGAAGTTTCTCATGCTCAATTTAGAATACGATCACGTTGGAATTTGATTTTTCTCGATTGAGTTAAAATTGATGATTTGCTGTCAAGTGAATTTATTTGTATCCAATTTAAACATAAAATTCTTCATGCTAGATTTAGCATGCGATCATGATTTGATTTCGTTATGGTTAGTATGCGGTGATCGTCGAATGATTTCATAAGTTTTGTTGTTACATATGCTGTGTTATATTCAAAGCTGAAATACAACTCTGATCGTTTCTAATTTGGGAAAAACGACTCTCTTTTTTTCCGGAAACGATGCTTTCATTAAAGTCTGTGCAAATATTATTCCCGCCCGAATCATGGAACATTGTTGATATACGATGACTATGTCAAATCCTCGTTGTTTGATCCACTTGATTGGATTGTTGTTTATTTTCAGTCAGTTTGATCATTTTCACGAGCTGGATTCGCATCGTAAAAGCTACTCTGTTTGATTTTAATTGGCAAAACGAATTGATTGACTTTGTTATCACTATCGAATCCAATTATAATTCATTTAAAAGAATTGATTTTGATCAAGGTAAATCGATCTTGTCGGCCCATTTGGCTAATAACAATGATCAGATATCTATTACGAACTCTGTTATTAATTGATTGATCCTGTTACGATTTTGTTTGTGGACAACTACGAGTCTGTTATGGTTTAACTCGCTCATGGCCTAGATCGTATGACAATACATTTATAACGATTTCAAAAGTCACCTTGTTTGAGTTCGGTCGTATCTCCTATTGTTGAGGAAGCATAATGATTGCCGATGATTTGTTTGATTATATCAGTTTCCAATTGGATATGAAACGATTTTAAAATTGTTTGATTATGATTCTGTCTACCCGACTTTTGGAAACAAACGAAACAGAGTACACCTATCTCTGTATTCGGTTGATTGATTTTGATCCTGTTCGATTTCAAATGGTATAACATTTTCAAATTGAATGATCTGTTTTCAAATAGATGTTGGATGTTAATTGAATTTGATTTAANATTTTCAAATTGAATGATCCGTTTTCAAATAGCTGTTGGATGTTAATTGAATTTGATTTAAAAAAAAAGATTTTCAATTGATTTTAATATTGGTTCTGTCTCCCCCGTATGGGGTGACAGCTGGGGAAGGAACGACATGTGGCTTCCACTTGAGCCGCGGTTTAAATGACACAGCCCATCAATTTAACGCTAACCCTACGGATGCAGGGTAGCCATTATCGCTCTGCGATGGGAGGTCCAGTCGA
>SNQJ01S0002490.1:42567-54390 GCA_010110895.2 Picea sitchensis
CATAATTAAGCATGGGTTCTCTTACTCCACAAAGCGTCTTCCCGTGAGGGCTTTCACCATAAGGGGACCACTTTGGAGTTCATCCATATTTACTTCTTATCAACCATGACAAAACAATAATGAGTCAAATTTACATCAAACACTATTTGGTCCATTACCCAAAACTTTGTGCTACGGGTCTTTCTTCAAGGGTTGACATCAATGACAACCAACCTTAATCAACACTTATTATGTTTTTAGAATCTATTTTTACGAATTATTTTTTGGACTCTGGTTTTGGAAATTATGTATCTAATATTTCACCCTTTAAATCTAATAAATTATTTGAACTCCTTCATTTCACTCATATTGATGTTTCTTGTTTTAATATAGAATAACTATACAATTCTAGCAATACTAACTTAGAAATAGGCACTGGAATTTGTCCTTTATATTCTGATGTCTTGAAGTCTCAAGAAGGTGTAAGAATGGGATGTATACTAATTGATCCAAAAGGAAATAAAATTATAATTTCCTATAGAGAAAAATTCAAATGCACCAATAATATTATTTAACATGAGGATTTGGTCCAAGGACTCAAGAAATCCCTTGATTTATGTGTCAGTTTCATTAATTTTTTTGGTGATTCAAAATCATTGTGAGGTGGGGAAAAATTCCATGCACTTGCACATGAATCATTTAAAAAACTACCAACAAGAGGTTTGGGACCTGATCTCTAAGTTTTAATCCTTTAATATTAAATCTATTCCTCAAAATGAGAATAACAATCATGATTTGTTAGCTAATGTTGCTTCTCATTTAGCCCCATTAAATGATTATTTTTCTAATTAATTTTTTTAGCTAATTTTCAAGTCATTGGTGTCGAAAAATGTTAAAAAATTGAGGGTATTTGATGATCATCATCAAATAATTTATTTTTTTAACTAATGAGGGCACATTTCAAGACATTGTAATTGATGATGAGGAACATTTGAAATTATTAAAAGACTAACAAGAAGGTATGAATAATGTGAAATCCAACAAGATCTCAAAGAAATTTGTGAAGTTGGAAATGTTTTTTGACATGTAGAATAGATTCAAGAAATCCAATAATGTCAGGAGAAATAGCTCTTCAATAAAATATGAGGTTATAAATCTTGGTGCTAAAAAGAACCCCAAAACCAACAACCTTAGCTCATGTTGTACACTAGATGAAAGGAAAGCATATATAAAATTGTTTAAACAATACAAGGATGTAATTTCCTTGACATATGAATATATAAATACACATGATACAAAGATAATTGAACATTCAATACTATTGAAGAAGAATACTAAACCATTTTAGAAAAAACTTCAAAAAGTTCATCCAATGTTAGAACCGCTTGTGCAAAAAGAGATAAAAAAAACTATTGGATGCAAAGATCATTTTTTGTGTATGTCGTTCTTGTTTATTAGTCAATATGGAACCAATTCAAAGGAAGAGTAGATAAATCAGGCTATGTGTTGATTTCATAGATCTGAATCGAGCCTCTAAAAAATATAACTACCCTTTTCCCTCTATGGAGAAAATTTTCTAATTATTCATAGGATCCTAAATGATTTCACCATTGGATGGGTTTTTGGGCTATAATCAAGTGTTAGTTTCATATCAAGATAGACTAAAACCAATTGGATAACCTACACTTATAAAAGAATTGCATTCGGCATAATAATGTTATGATACCTTTCACCAAACAATGGATATTGTGTTTATAGGTCTTATCGACTAGAGTGTAGTTGTCTATTTGGATGACATTACTATATTTTCAAAGAAGTGCTCTGACAACATTCATCATTTGAANAAAACCAATTGGATAACCTACACTTATAAAAAAATTCATTCGGCATAATAATGTTATGATACCTTTCACCAAACAATGGATATTGTGTTTATAGGTCTTATCGACTAGAGTGTAGTTGTCTATTTGGATGACATTACTATATTTTCAAAGAAGTGCTCTGACAACATTCATCATTTGAAACAAATTTTTGAAAGGTGTTAAAAGTATAGAATTTCATTGAACCCCAATAAAATCATATTTGTTGTTACTTAATGTAAATTGATTGGTTATATCATTTAAAAATATGGCATATTAACTAATTTTGGTATAAACAAATCCATTACTCGGATTACATTGCCCACAACAAGAAAACTATGTAATATTTCTTTGGGAAAATTAATTTTGTAAGGAGGTTTGTTTTAGATTTTTCTAAAACCATTAAACCCTTATAAAAATGGATCAAAAAAGATGTAGTTTTCATATGGACCCAAATAAACAAAGATTCTATTGAAAAAATTAAGGTTTCCATTGTTATGGCACCAACTTAAAGTAGCTTTCATCTTAGCAAAGAGGTTTTCCTCTACACTTGCATTTCCAATCACTCCTTGGCCATTGTGCTCACTCAAAAGGATAATGAAGGTAGTGAATTCCCAATTTCATTTATGTGCATGAGTTTGCAAGGTGTCCAGATGAATTACCGATGATATAAAAGAAAGAATATGATATAGTTAAGGCTATCAAATAGTTCAAAGACTTACATCTTGAAAATCCAAACAAAGGTTATTATTCTACATTCAAGTGTTAGGTCTTTATTCATACATTGAAGAGAACTAGGTGAGAGAAGAGGAAATTGAATGCCTACTATATAGGAGTATGATATTGATATTGAACCTGCCACCATTGTTCAAGGTCAAGGACTTTGTGATCTAGCAACTTAATCACAATATCAAGCAAACACTAATTAAACATGTTGAGAAAATAATGCATTCTTGTATGCAAATAATATTATTTATCTCCCATTAAACACTAACTCATGGTATTATGAACTAAAACATTATTTTCAATGTGGGTATAGTCCCATCTATTTAGATACAAGGAAAACAAGAGCTATGGGGCTCAAATCATCCCAATACAAATACATTAATGGTATCCTCTTCAAGAAGAATTATGATGGTGTGTTTATAATATGCCTATAGAAAAAGTGTACTTAAAGAAGTCTTAAAGGATTTACATGATGAACTAGTTGGTGGATACTTCTTTTGTGAGACTACTACTCACAATAATTCAAAAGGAGGTTTTTACTGGCCAACACTCTTTAGATATGAAAACGAACATTTTAGAATATGCCAAGTGTTCCAAATGTGTGCGGGGAAGATAAAAAAAAAACAACCATATGCCTGCACCTTGTTACTATTGATATAACTTTTGAGTAATGGGTGTTGAGGAAAAGATATGAAATTATTTTACTCAAGCATTTTCAGATCTTGCTTAGCTAAATAAAGATAGACGTGAATATCACCCTATATTTATAGCCATCAAAATTAGTATCCTAATTCACAAGTATTGTTTACAAGTGCTTAGGATGGTTTTTTTATGAATAAAAGCTTGCTGAAAAATTCATTATTTATGTAATTTTCTGAACATAACAGATGCAAAAATAAATATAGAGACGGAAGTAAAGACACCAAGTCAATAATCAAAACAGATGAGACATAAAGCAATCCTTTATTTCATTCCAATTCATCAAAGAATCGTTCTCTTTACAAAATTTCCTGGGGAAGTTTTGGACCAAAGTCAAACTTAGATGTCCCTGGTGAAACATACAAAAGGACTTCTGACATAAAGTAAAAAACTGAACTTTAAGATCTGGATCAGCTTTCCACAAATTGTTTCCCACTCGAATCTACACAATAGCCTTTGTCAGTCATGAAATCTAATTCACAAATAGACAAGTCTACACAGACTATCAAAGATAGATCAACACCTCTGGAAAAAAAAGTGTCTAAATGATGTAACTCAACCTTGAATCTTGATGTCTACAATAGGACCTTGCTATCATAAAAAGGAATTAGGCTTCTAATGAATTAAGGAATGAATGAAAACTGAATTATCTCAACAAAACTCAAAGAGAAAACCTTAGTATGCTTCTCCTTCTATTCTCCTCTTGTTCCTCCCTTTCATTTTGCCTTTAATAAAATTAGAATTGGTTGAAGTAGTTGAACTAATTCCTTAGTTAAGTTAACTAAAACTCAACCAAATTTTTAGTTAAGGGGGAAAAGTAATAAAATCATAATAAGGGTTTTAAATAAATAATAACTGGTAGGTGGGACGCCTTGTGATTCCCTTTAGTTCTCTAACAATGATAACACAACTAGTTAATCAAACAAAACATCCCTCCTTGTGAATCCCATCATCACTTTCATATTTTGATAATTTATATCAATGATAATTGAAATTATTTCCAAAAATATATTACCCGTATATCCAAAAAAATAGTGTGTTGTCCAAAATTTCAAAAGTCAATTGTTCTCAACAATTAATAAATAAAAACTTAAAATCCATATTTTCCACTCAAGGAAGAAATCTTTCCCTTGTTGTTGTTGTCACCTTTTAATCTCTCTGAATTTTCCTTAGGCTGTGTGGAGCCTTTAGGCCTAATCTCACTGATCACATGAGAGAAATCATCTCTCAAATGCATGCGGGAGGACATGGATTTATCATAGTCATTTGAGGGTGAGGAAGGGGTAGAAGTGGATTTTCCTTTGTTAGGGGCATGGTGGGCCTCGGTTTTCAACATTTTTCTTGCATGAGAAGACTGAATTGGTGAGTGGATAGGGGCATCTTGGAAAATTTGATTAATAGATGGGGGAGTATGTAAAGACAAGTTAGGCCAACCACGATGTTGGGAGACTGTCGGGTGGACAATATCTTGCCATCTGTCATTTTCGAGGACTTCAAGTTGCAGTGATACATGAGGAGGAATTGGGATACTAGGGACCTGTGGGGCTTGGAAGGGAGGCCTTTCAGGCCTAGGTTGGACCACTCATTGCCCAACCTAGTTAAAAAAATCCAGCTTGAAATAGCTACCCCAACTCTTGCGAGTCTACATCAAAGTGTATAGAAAATCTTGACCTTCTAGGGCCCCTGTTCCAATTTCCCCTTCCTCGATTTCCCCTGCCATGGCTACCTCTACTGAAAAATCTCATTCATGTATGCATAATTGATTAGCAAATAGTTTCTTTAACAACCATACATGACAACTCTTTTAAATATGAAATAAAATTTGGCTCATCAACATATCAGACTCATGCAATCCAATCCATACAAATCGTTTAATAGTTGTCAATTAACATGGGGTGAACAAGGGTTCTAGGATATGTGAGGGGTTGTATTGAGCAAAAAATGTTAAAATGAGGGGGGAAAAGATCATGATTACTGCTCACAGACATCAAACAATCAACTGTATTGTAAACCAAAAGAATACATCATTGTAATTCATCCCTATGATCCCTTAACTGTCATAATTCAGAACTTATCTTAACTATAATTAAATTTTAGGAACATGGAGTGGATAGTGAATATGGGAAGGCGAGGGGAATTGTAATGAGCAAAAAGTGAAATAATGGTAGGGAAAAAGAGTGAATATTGTTCGAAAAAACCAATTAAGTAATCCATAAAAATAGTTATGTATTCAATACAACTATTCTGGCACCAATTAAACAATTGTTGTGGCCAATTAAACAATATTGTGTGTTAAAACTTGTTCATTGTCCCACATTCAATTTCCTCAAAAAAATTCAATCAAAACAAAATATAATTATACTCAGAATCATTATGACGTCACCCATATTGTTTAAAAATAATAATTGTTTCTTTTTAATTCCTTCCCTTTTATATTTAAAACAAAATCCAATGAACACACAGTCATACTGCTTCAACTCTGTTCATCATCAAAACATTAACTATTTCCCATAAATTAATTCCTCAAATCAAACACAGACACGGGTCTTTCCTGAGTCGAGCAGACTCTTTTTAAACATGTGCGATTCCATTCCTTGACAAATTTAACAATTAAATTCGCAATGGAACCATATTACCAAAACCCCGTGCTCATATCTAATGGTGTAATAAAACAAAATGATGCACAATTTCTATAAATTATACACAGTAGACAGCTAGACCATGGTTATGAATACTTCAAATTGCGATAATCCTGATTGGGGAATTTAAACACACAGCAACAACAACCATCACTTCAATTTATACCACATTGTAGGAAACACACAGACCAATGCATAACGCAAGGAAGGAATCTGTGTGCCTATACATTTACACTTACTTCTAATCAACCAATTGAACCATGCTGAGTTATTGATCCAATTATCATAACAAAAAGAGGAAGCGACTATGTTCCCATTAACATTTCCAATTACAACTCTCCAATAAACCAGATCAAACAAAGATGAGCCAACAATCAAAGCCGATGTCAATATTACTAAAACAAACTTATGATAGTCAAAAAATTCCCGACGAGGCATGACTGGTTTAGTTTACCAAAATCGAGCTATGTAACTAATGAATCAAAATAATCAAGGGTTCGCTCGGTGGAACTAAACACAGGGAGATTGGAGGTCGACCTTATCGATAGTAGGTGAGAGACCCTCAAGACAAGCACAGTGGAACCACCAGCATTATAACCCTTAGATTGTATGATAGGGTGACAGTTTGACCCCAGGTAGGAGAGACCATAAAGTAGAGGATCAGAGGTTTCTTACTGGCTAGTAACCAACACCAAGAACACGCATGGGCATAACCCTCATGGTTTTCCTCAAAAGATGAATAATTCTTATAGAAATGCAGAACTTGGGTACTACCAATCAACCCTAAATCAATATTCTTGGCATAATATCCACCATAACCAACTGTTCGGATACCAATAACGTAAAATGAGCCCAAGACCAGGTGGAAAACGATATGCAGTGACCAAAAGGTGGTTCAAGTCATACACGACAACCCCATAGCACCAAATACAGCCAGGTGTGGTTACAATGACTGTGAGGAGACAGACAACAAGGGAAAACAGAATGAAACCCTCCAACAAAAACCCATAAATACAACAAAGAGCCATCATGGCTTCCACCACACAAAACAGCCAATGATATCACGATTTCAACCATCAATTTTTCCATTTGCAACAAATAACACACATGGTCATTCCAGAGAAAACACCATTTGTTTACACAGTTTCCAGCCTCAAGAAAAACACAGAACAATACATTATCGAGACAACGTTCATTTCATATGCAGAGGAAATTCATGGATGGGCGAAAAAAACATACATGTAACCAAATGGCCTTAAAATTGTGAGCTTGGTTGAGCAGTTCCTTCCACGCCTGAATCTCGGAGATTAACCACAACAAAAAACCAAATGAACAATAACCATGCTAGGGTGATGGCCAGTGGGAGAAGTATGGAGTGATGTTCATTTACTACACGTTGCTTCCATCCTCCATCTCATTCAATTACATAGTACACGACATCCAACAAACCATTAATTCATGCATAGAAACTTGCACACATTGCTTTCCAATTGTGTCACCTGATCCATATTAACCATTACCAAAACCATACTATAACATATATCACATGTGCCCCATATAACTCGATAAAATCATATGGCCACTAACAATTCTAATTAGGAATAACATCAATTTCTTTAATTTAAAATGTATATAGTGTAGCATGGTATAGCATAGTATAGCATAATTCCCTTTTCTTGGATTTATTCCATATTGCTTTTGTCTCTTGATATAACTAACATGTGTCTTGTCCAGGTGCAACATGTGATGAATCATGGCTACAATAGAAATGTAATAACAATGAACATAAGCCATTCATAACATGGATTTTAGAGCTTAGAGTAACGAAATCAACACATAAAATCCATTATCCATCTACCATTATGTCGCAAAAAAAATCAATACTTCATCATCAATCATGTAGAACCTTGTAAGCAGTGTCGAACAACATCATAAATGTGTAATAAGAACCTTATTTGATCCTCCAATCTACAAGGGGGTCCCACCTACTAGTATTATATATCATTAGCTTAGTTTAAATAATAGGCTTTAGCAATACTTTGCAGGCGAAATCCTTGTTGTGATTTTTATCGTCAAAAAACTGGTGAATCCACAGGGAAAATTGTTTCCAACATATTAATAACTCAGAACACATGGTTTTGCAGGCCAAGAACAAAAAATCAAGAAGATATAACCAAAATGATTATGCAACAGGGGGAAGTGAGTGGATTTAATGGAAGAATGACCGGGAATTTGGGAATAACTCATGAAAAATGTTAAGTATGAGGGGGTTTATCCCTGTATGCATGATCATTCAACTAGAATTTGTTCTTTACTTCAAGGATAAAAATTTATGGACTTTCTCTTTTAAATTATCAAATGGATGAAGAAATGGAAAGAAGAAGCGGAAGATAACCAATTTCTTTATAAGACAACAACGAAATCAGATAACAAATTCAATTATTCTTTCAGAGGGAACATCGTAACAACTGTGTAAGATTGATTTTTATTGACTAACAATACCTTGCAAGAGTGTCACTATGGCAGAACTGATCCAACATCTTATTTCTTGACCAAAATCAACTAAAAGATGAAAAGAAATAAAAATCATGACAGAAATAGGACTACAAAATTTAAAACAACAGAAATCAAATGATAGAATTCGTAAAAGAAGCATGAAAGATATTAAAAGGGAAAGAAGAAATCAAATTATTGTAAAAGAAAAAATGAAAAACAGTGGAAAAATGAAAGCGGGACTAGACTACTAATATACATAAAATCCAAACAGCGTTAAAACTTTTCAAGTTGGTTCCACGTAGTGTTTTAAGTGAGAACCGTTAGTGTTGTAGGAAAACAATCGCTCCTATAAATAATTTAGAATGTAATAATTAGTACCCAGGACAAAAGTGATCTTGAAAGGACCCATCCATAATTCTTGAAACTTCGAGACAATTGATATTCCTTTATAGTACACAATTAGACCATCAAGATAGACATGAATAACCTTACCGATCAACTTGTCAAGAGTTATTTGCATAGGTATTTTAAAAGTGGTACTTGCATCGGATAAGATAGAAGTTATATGTTCATAATTCAAGGTACCCCAATGAGTAATAAAGGTGGTTTTGAATTTATCTACCCCTTTTACCTTGATTTTATTTTAACCGGAAAATACGTCAAGTAAGGGCATCATTTGTGACCCTGCAACTTGCTACAAAATCATTTCTATGTTAAGGAGAGGAAGGTAACTTTTTACAACATCCTGATTTAATGCATGAAGTCGATGCATAATCTCATCTGACTGTTCGTTTTCTGAACAGGAGCCAAATTGGTAACCCATTCAGAATATTGGACCGGAAAGATGATTCCATCTTTCAAGAGTTTTTCCAACTCCTTTCGAATAGTTGCTTCCAATGCAGGGTTGATAGGTATTTGTTTTTTCTTAACTAGTTGTATGCCTTCCTTGATGGGAATGGCATGTTGTATAAGAGAAGGATCAAAACCACGAAGATCCTCATAAGACCAAGCAAAAACATCTTGAAATTCACCAAGTAGCTTGGAAAACTTCATTTTCTCTTCGTCAAAACATTGGGCACCTATTTCAACATTCTTTGGAGACTCGGGTGTCCCAATGTTCAAGGACATGGTTTCACCCACCTTCCTTTTTGACTCCTCTTCTTTCTGTTTCTTTTTATTTCCTACATCACTCGATGAAAATGAACTCTCTAGAGGAGTCAAGCCCTTAGGAATCTTATTATCTTCAATGGATATAATTTTCTTGGGATTATAAGGTTCATTTTGAATGAAAGCATAGATGCTCTCATTGCTAGGGAAGACCTGCCAAGATTCTATATTCTCGGGGATGTGGACAATATAGAGATTGAAAAGTGAAATCAGGTCTATGTGGTAGAGGTTGCCCATTAGGAGAGGCTGCAAAAATAGCTATCCGATGAGCCATTGAGTTCAATTCCCTCTTAACATGAGTAATGTTTAAATATAATAGGTTCGAGATAAGTGCCCAAACAGTTTGTGTGTATCATTTCATCAACTTGTTGCTAGGAGAGTATATCTTACATACAAGGTTCACAACAAGCTCAGAATCTCCAAAAAATTAAAGGTGACCACAACCAAGATTATAGGCATTTTCAATGCCTAATAATAGAGCTTTGAATTCAGTGACATTGTTTGTGCAAGAAAACTCCAACCTGTAAGAAAAGTTATGAATTTTCCCCATAGGAGAGTATAATATTATGCCATCTCTGTTACCCTCGCTAGAGCATGAACCATCAAAGTGTATGTGCCACATACCATCATCTAAGTCGATTTATTCCAAGGGAATGTTATCCTCCTCGGAAAATATAGAATACACCCCTAGGTCTTCTTCGATATAGTTCACATTAGGTTGTCGGACACTCTCTATGTAAGGTGAAATCCTTCCCTCTCTAAGGACTATAATGTTTTTACCATTTCGAGGAACGGATAAGTGTGTCCTGTCGAGTGAGAGGTATCCACCCGTCAAAGCTTTCCAATCTCTTCCCAATATGATTGAGTAATTTCTTACTGGCATATCAATTACCTGAATACTAAGGGTTGTCCTTATTTCAAGGTGTGCGCACAAAACTAAGGTCACATATTTAATCTCACCAATGGTCGTTTGTTGTAGACTATTATAGGAGAGCATGCTTTTGGCATTTTCATTTGTAAAATACAAGCCTATCTCTTCCATAATAATCTTCGACATCACACTTGGGCCCGAACCACCATCAATGAGGAAACAATGGGCGATCTTATCCATAATCTTTACAGAAATATAAAAAGGGGGATTTTTTACAGGGTATCTAAAGTTATGTACACCTACTTTATTTATAGATGAATCCTCTTCATTTACCTCTTTAGAGAGATTGGCTACAACAGAAGCTTTTCCTTCCATGAATTGTTTTATATGCCTCTATTGTTCAGGGACGACAACCATGTCCAGAAGGGTTGCATCTACTTTGATGTTGACCAACTGATTTAGGATATTTTATTTGGAAGAGGGGAGAGGGGAGATAATTCCTTGACTGCCAGGGACCTTAGGAACCTGAACAGTAGTAGCTGGTGAGGATGAGCTTGGGCTAGAATAATTGTGGGGAGGATCATATTTTCCTTTGGGAGTGTAGGATTTGTTTCTAGTATTGATGATCGTGACATCTTCTGGCTCTGAAAAATCTAGGACAATAATGGTAGTTTTTGGTCTTTTACCAAAGATCTTATCTCTGGCACTCTTCCTTACCTCACATGTGGTTTCCTCGTGGTGTTCCTCGCAAAAGTTACACCAACTTCGAGGCATGATAGCTTTAGGCTGAAAATTATTTTCAATTAGATTTCTAAAGGGGGGTGCAGAAGAGGATGAAGCTTCATGGGTGAGAGGGGAGACATTTCCTTTTCGCTCATATGCTATCATACGATTATTCATATCTTGTGCTAGTTGTAAGAGGGCGAACATGTTTGTTTGTTTGTTTAACCAATTCTCCCTGAGGAAGACATGTTCTTTCAAGTTGTTCTTCATACTCTAAACAAGTATGCAGAGCGAAACCGAGGTTATCAATGGATTTTTCCTCAAGTCTATGACGATAGGGGGAAGGTAACGCATTGTAGTAATGCATGAAAGCGGCTTGGTTCTGAGGTCGAATGAGTTCATGGATTTGATTGTATAACTTAGTGAAATGCAAGTTGAAGGAATTCATGGTCTCACTATTCTTATAGGCGATGTTATTGTACTCCCGTAACTTCTCAGTTGGGATTTTAGATTTGTAGAACTTTCGATACAAATTAATGTATTCCTGCGATTCTCCTGATCTAACAATTACCGCAACTTGTTAAATACAGAATCGCTTCTACTATTATTGCGGAAGCAATTTAAACAACCACGATCACAACACAACCACAATGCACAAAGTGAA
>SNQJ01S0002490.1:69481-84495 GCA_010110895.2 Picea sitchensis
AGAGTGGACAAAGCAGCAGGGAGGACAACCAGATAAGAGAGAAGGCAGAGAGTGGACAAAGCAGTAGGGAGGACAACCAGATAAGCGGGAATTTAGCATCAGGTAGAGGTATTTTTATTTGTGAATTTGTTGGGTTATGTGATTGTTATGTAATTTATGGATTGTTGTTCATAAATTCAAATTTTTGTTGCTTATATGCTGAATGAAATTGCTTATTGCTTGCTAATTAATCTTATTGTTTAAACATTATGAATTTTTTTGGCTTAATTAATTTATGGTCCCTACACAGGCGAAATCCTCATTTCGATTTTTATCGTCAACAATGGGTCCTAGACATTATTGGTGAGATTAATCCTCATTCTTTGAAGTAGCACGAGTACATACTAACTACCAAATACTAATTCTCCAGGTGGAAAAAAAATTCTCCCATTATCAATGTGAATGAAACAATAACAATATAATTTTTTGAACAACATCTTATTACTAAGTTTGGTATTCCATATGTGTTAGTTTTTTACAAATCTTCATATATTTATTTATTGAAATTAACTAAATTCCTTTGGAAAAAGGTATTTTTTAGTTCTACTAAAATAACTACTACATGCAAGGGAACATACTGACTAAGTCTACCAAAAAAAATTGAATCATAACAAAAATGGTGGTTGGTCACCTTCATAACTAGAACAATGCACTCCCAAATGCATTATGGGTAAGTCAAGTAACACCTAAAGTAGCTTTGGGCACTTTAACTTATTTCCTTGTTTATAGAAAATAAGCCATTTTACCCTATTGATAATTCCCCCCCATCCTAAATTTCCTTTCTTTCCCCTTTTGACCAAGAACTCTTGGTGTTTATAGACTAGGCCTTATGAACTAAAAATTGAATTTGACTATGTGTGAAAACTCAAAAAAAAAATTGAGGTTCACCTTGCAATGCAAAATGAGCCCCTAGTTATCATTTTTTATGCATTTCTACATTTCACATTAGGAATGCAAGAGTCTCACCTCTCTAAGGTCCATTCCACATTTTTTTGTTTCGCATTTAATGCAAAGTGAGAGGGTATTATTTCATTTCCTCTCATTTCATAGTCCCACATTTTCACATTCTACATGAAATGCGGAATGTGGGAGTCTTGTTTCTCCACTTTGCCACACACTACTGCACCACACACCCCTACATGACCTTTTTTATGTGAAATATGGAAACTTTCATTTCCCCCCACTTCGATATATCAAATTCCACATTATGTCTTTCCTCATCACCCATTACCTCTACCTTCATTTGTAACATCCCCATTATAATCCCCTGTTTGATTAATTCTTATGAAGATATAATATGTGGATAGGGTCAAGCGATGTAATATGTGAATTGCATTTCAATGTTTTAATAATAAAATGTGATGACAGTTGCTAAGGGGACATGGACAAGAGATGGGGGATGAATTAATCCACAAGAGAGGGGAGTGTCTAGGATAATGGCCAAGAGGGGTCCAAGGGGGAATTACCCATATATAATGATTTAAACCATTTTCCTAAATTATTATTTGTATATGAACCTTCCCTTTTCTGATTGAGTGTTCCCAAAGCCAATAATTGAATACATGTAAGAGGGTGGGTGTGAGTGGTCACATCTCAGAGTTATTGGCCACATGGGGTTTAAGTAAAATCATCTTAGGGAAGAGTGTGAGGGAAGAAAGGCAAGACAAAAGGAGGAAATTCATAGGGAAGTGGGGGTGGTAGTTTTTTAGTTAGTCAAGTGGATGCATGAAAGAGAGGATAGAGAGAGCAAGAAAACAGAGTTGGAATTCAATGCAACCATGGAGGGGGAATTATAGAGAAAGTTGGAGAAAAATTGGAGTGAATTGGAGCTGGAAGACTGAAGAGACAGGTTGTCAGGCGTGGAGAGTGAACTCCTACGTGAGTTGCACTAAAATAGCAAGTGGTTGTTGTTGATTTGTTGATAGTTTTCCTAGAAGCAGTTTCCCTTGAATTCCCAGCTAAGAGATTCCTAGTTGTTTGTTCCAGAGAGACCTAAATAAATGAATGGATCATTCCTTGGGTTAGCCTTGATAAATGGATGGTACATCCCTTGGGATTAACCTTGATAAAATAATGGTGCATTCCTTTGATTGGACAGGTCAAGAGGAAGAGAGTTGGTGGAAAAGTTGGGATAGTTGTAGCAGAATCTCAGTTGGGTTGAGAGATTTATGAGTTGTGAGTGGATTGTGAGAGACCACCCTCTTTTGTGGATTTCTAGCCTCAACTTAGGGGTGACTGGATACTGATATTTGGAACAATCAGTCTATGGTAGGGTGGAACGTATGTCCCAAGCAGTTGGTTGCATGATTCTTGTTTAAGATAAGTGTTTAATCTTGTACTGAGTTATTTACATGTGTTATTATTGTGCATGAACTCCGCGTGAATGACAATGACTTATATGTTGTTCTAATGAACGGTTTAGTTGTATCTCATGTTTATTATTAGCATGCTTCAGATGCATATGTTTTATGGTTATTGTTGTAGCTAAATATGTCATGAATTGTAGCAGTAGGCTATGGGAAAAAGGATTGCAGCAAAAGAATGGATTTAATTAGCATAAGTTTCATGTTATGTGCATTTCACACTTATGGTTTCCTAGATGGAGGCTAGGTACATTACTAAAATGGTATCAGAGCTAATGACAAGATATTTTTTGTGTGATGTGACCAACTTTGGTGGTTGGGTACATTACAAAGTGGTATCAGAGCCCAGTTTACAACACTGAGCATGGATGGGCCAATTAATTGAATAGTATGAAGTGAAAATTTCATACTATGCAGACAAACCATTTGACGGAATGTTGGAAAAAGGATGTTTGGAATTCATTTGTTGAAATTACTCCAATAAAATTGAGATGAATTTCAAGGGAAATGTGAAGAATTGAGCCCTTTGGAAATTTCGAAAATAAGGAAATCGGAAGAAAAAAATTGGGTATTTTTTCATACAATGACATTGGTATGGCGTGGAGACCATCTGTCAGCTGACGTGATGGAAGGTGACGTGTACTTTCCATGGTGGCAGGTACATGGAGGTAGGAAGTTATAAAAATGACTAAGTGTTGAGACTTTTCAGACGGACTTATGAAAGAAAGGTTACAAGATTGTGAGTCTGTGAGTCTGCGAGTCTGAAGAAGTGGGAAAATGACTGAGTCTTGAGAATTTTAGGATAGACTTATGAAATAAAAGTTACACCATTGTGAGTCTGGGAGTCCGCGAGTCTGAAGAAGTGGAAAAATGACTTAGTGTTGAGAATTTTCAGATGGAATTATGAAAGAAATGTTACAAGGTTGTGATTCTGTGAGTCCGTGAGTCTGAAGAAGTGGAAAATGACTAAGTGTTGAGACTTTTCAGATGGACTTATGAAATAAAGGTTACAATATTGTGGGTTTGTGAGTCTGAGAGTCCGTGATTCCGAAGAAGTGGAAAAATGACCAAGTGTTGAGACTTTTTGGATGGACTTATGAAATAAAAGTTACAAGATTGTGAGTCTGTGAGTCCATGAGTCCGCGAGTCCAAAGAAGTGGAAAAATGACTAAGTGTTGAGACTTTTCAGATGGACTTATGAAAGAAAGGTTACAATATTGTGAGTCTGTGAGTTAATGAATCTATGAGTTCGAAGAAGTGGAAAAATGACTAAGTGTTGAGACTTTTCGGACGGGATTATGAAAGCAAAATTACAAAATTTTGAGTTTGTGATTTTGTGAGTCTGCAAGTTTGAAGAAGTGGAAAAATGACTAAGTGTTGAGACTTCCGGATGGACTAATGAAAGAAGGTTACAAGTTTATAAGTCTGCAAGTCCGAGAAGGAAAAAGAAAATAAGTGTTGGTGGTGGGTTCATGGAAGGTATGAAGAAGAAGTATGACTTAGATCCATGATGAATCCATTAAGATAGATCAACGGAGGAAAATTTGGGACTTCAGATCTTCGGAGATGTTGTATACATGTACAAGAACTTCAGAGGGCTATAACTTTCAAACCAGATCTCGATTTTGGGAAAGTTTTTAGTCGTTGGAAAGTTGTTTCTAGGAGGAATGAATCAAGCAAATCAAAATTTGAATTACTACAATGTGTCCTTCATAAATTAATGAATAAGTAGCATGTATTCTCATTAATAAAATTTTCTATAATATGCATGTTCTAACAATAATTATTACTTGCACATTTCTTGCGGAATTAGAATTACAGAAAGAGACTTTAGTTCCTATATGAGGATTGGAGTTATGGAAGATGCTCAAGGATATTAAATCCATGAGGAAAAGTTCATAGGTCTACATATCATCACGGGGAATGTTGAGATAGATTCAAATGGAAGAAGAGATAGGAAAGAGCATGTCACTATGAGAAGTCTACATAGGGAAGTGTAGATTTATAGGGTTGATAATGAAAGGATTATAAAGGCTCAATAAGAGATAATTCAGAGCTTAAATATGTTGCATAAGAAAGTTAACGAGGATTATGGCACCGAGCAAGCAGTTAGTGCCAGATAAGTATCAACATCAAGATCCCATAGCAAAAGGGGTGATCGTGGAAATGATAGGAATTCAAGAAGTATGAGCAAGCACTATCATTCTCCAAGTAATTTCACTAGGAGAACTCATGCAAGCTTGGGGCCAGGGAGCAGCCCAAGTGTGTCTCATGTTCGGAGGAAAAGAAGAAGGCCTGAGGTACACAAATTTCCAGGTGAAATTAGGAAAATCAAGCCACCTACTTTCAATGGTGAGCACAGGAAAGAAGAAGAGGCAGAGGCCTGGCTGTTGAAAATGAAGAAATATTTTCAGTTGCATGACTACCCATCCTAGGTAGAATCTAGGATTTCCACCTACCACTTGCAAGGAAAGGAAGCCATGTGGTGGAATCAACTTAAGCAAGCCAAAAAAATCAATGAGAAAAGGATCTCACGGAGGCAGTTCAAAGGATATTTACAATAGAAATATTTGTTCGAGCATTACTATGAGAGAAATATGAAAGAGTTATTTGAACTCAAGTTGGGAACCATGACAATGGAGGAATATCAGAAGCAGTTCCTTTAATTGTTGAAGTATGTTGACTTCATCAAGGATGAGAAGGTTAAAATACAAAGTTTTCTAAGTGGGTTACACTCCTTCTATAGTGACAATATTTAATATGATAACCCCACAACCTTGGAAGAAACCATAAGGATAGCAAGGCACCTTTATGAGCAAAGAAAAGGAAGGCCAATTTTCCAAAAGGCTTGGAATGACAAGTTGAAAGGGAAAAGGACCAAAGGCAGAAAGGTTTTAAGCCACCCTTTTTCATAAATAAATATCAATCAAATAAGCAAGGCCAGACAACCCAAAATGATCAAAAGAATGCATATTAATTTGTAAAAAGGTCAAGGCAATAGCATGTTCAATGTTGGGGATGTGAGGGGAATCACTTATATAAGGAATACCCTCATAAAGGAGAAATAATGAGGACTTTCCACAACATTCAGGAGGTTGAAACAATGGAATACATCGGAGGAAGTATTCCAAGTATTTATGCATCCTTGGACAACAAGTAGGCAGAATATCAATCCCCCATGGTCAAAGTGGAAGGTAAGATTGATAACCAGCTCATAGAAATTTTAATTGATTATGGAGTTAGCCATAGTTACATAAATGTTAACATTGTTGAAATATTGCACTTGCAAAGAAGTAAGAATAATAAATATTGGTTAGTTCAGTTAGCCACGGGGGCTAAGAGGAAGATCAATGAGTTGGTTAAGGATTGTCAAATAGACATGAATGGAATCAACACGAAGGTATATGTAAACATCATACCATTGGGTTCATATGACTGTCTAATTTTCATGGATTGGTTGGAAAAACATCACGTTGTCCTAGATTGTTACAACAAGACCATCATATGTCTTGATGAGGAAGGCCAACAAGGAAAGATTCAAGGCATTCCAAGAGTTGTAGTTGTTAGAGAAATTTTATCTATGCAGTTGAAGAAGAGCTTTAGGAAGGGATGTCAAATGTTTGCAGCCCATATGGGGGAGGCAGCCAAGGATAAAGTGGCAAGCATTGAATACCATCCGGTCTTGAAGGATTTTGAAGATGTTTTTAGAGAAATTATTGAATTGACACCCAAGAGAGACATTGATTTCTCTATTGATTTAGTTCTAGGAGTTTCCCGGGTGTCCAAGACACCATACAGAATGGGTACACCAAAATTGAAGGAATTACAGATGTAGCTTGAAGAGTTGTTAAAAAGGGGGTATATATGCCCAAGTGTGTCACATTGGGGAGCCTCGGTTCTTTTTGTAAATAAGAATGATGGAACCTATTGGAATAGGGGAAGACCCGGGGTTCAACTCTAGCAACACACCAACAAGCCCTAACTATTGGACCTTTCAGCAACACCTACGAAGCAGATGTAGTCTCACCCGAAGTAGCAATAGGGGGTTGCAGGACATAGGTGTCTACAACCACAGGAAATGCAAAGTGGATCCAAGACAACAACACACAACAATCTAGTTATTATTTATCTCACTTAAGCCTACTTTGCAAGTTATATGTCAGATCTTACACAACAATGCAATAATAGTATAACAGATGGAAAATAACACAGCGTCAATCACACATAACAACACGATATATGTGGTTCAGCCTCTCCCTAGGGCTACATCCACAGAACTGTGTTTCTTGATATATTATATGAAAACATACAGTTCTATTTGTGCACTTAGCTTGCATATCTCTCTCTCTTTCTCTCATCCCTCCCTGCGCACCCAGTTGTAGGGTTGATCTTCTCACCCAACTGAAGATCTTACAATACAGTCTCAACATTGTTCTCCACAATCGATTCTCAGCAATGAACAACAAAAACCATAGTATCAACAACCCAACCTATAATGAACCCTCCCAGGTATTCTAGACCTTTATTTATACATTACATAACAAAATCTAAGTGTCAAAACCCTATATCCAAAACCCTAGGTGACAAAACCCTAGGTCAACTTGACTCGTGCTTTAAGGGCTTCGCCAGCCTATCTTTCCTTCTTTTCCACGAGGTGCTCCAAAGAACTCATTAATGTCTTCTTCCACTTGTTGAGTTGTCCATGATCCATTTTCCTTACTACTTTATCTTACTCGATCTTCTCTTCGAACGGCTAGATTTTTCTTATTTTTCTCCTTCTTTTTTGCTTCTTTTCCCACTTCGACCCTTCCTCGGTTTATGTGTCTTCCACATAGTTTGTACTTCACTCTGCTTACTTAATATTCTCTTCCTTCCATAACCAAGGGTCAACAGGCCCCAAACACTCACCTGTGACTCATCCCGAATCACAGCAAGGTTGAACCCTTTGTTTTACTTCAACTTCAGACTGCGTAGAGCAGCCTGTGATTTCTGCTCAGTCCCTCCCTTCCTTGTGTAAACTACCTTTTCTGTGTCTGGTGCCCAGTTTCAACTGCACCTAATACCTAGACCCTTATTCCTTATACTTTTACTAAGATTTTCGAGGTAGTTGGTTGTCATAATACAAGTTCAACCAGCTCCCATTTACCAAACCTTCTTTCCATTCTCCATTAAGGGTATTCAACTAGGTAGCTCCTCCTTTTGTGGCATAGGATAATTCAAATGGTCCTAGAAAATGTGCCCTAAACTTCCCTGGATGCTTCATGAACTTGTTGTCATATAATAATACCAAATCTCCCTGCTTAAATGATTTTCTCGTGATGTGTCTATCATGATAAGCCTTTTCTCTTTATTTCTATACTTGTTGATGGAATCCTGCAATAAACCTGTCTTCTTCCAGTTCCAGTAACTAGGAAAGCATATCTTGAACAGTGCCTATGTCATCCATACCTGTAAATGTTGCGATTCTTAAACTAGGAACCAAGTATTCCATAGGTACCACTACTTCCAAGACATATACCAACTTAAATGGGGTTTGTGTTGTTAACTTCTTGCAAGTAGTTCGGTAGGCCCATAATACTACTGGAATTCTTAAATCCCAATCATCTTTGTTAACACTACAAATMTTAGTCAGTGTTGTCTCCAATATCTTATTGAAGGCTTCGACTGTACCATTCTCATGTGGGTGGTATGGGGTACTCTTCTGATGGTGAACTTTAAATTCCTGAGTCAAGGCTTCAATAGTTTTTTTGATGAAGTGTGTACCTTGATCACTCATGAGTATCTTCGGGCATCTGAACATTGTTATGATATCCTCAAAAATGAACTGTGCAGTTGTAGTTGCACTACAATCCTTAACTTCTCTTGCTTCTACCCATCTGGTCAAATACTCTGTCGCAGTGATAATATATCTAGCTCATGTGCGCCTTCCTGGTGGGTTAATAGGTCCCACAAAGTCAATGGCCCATTTCTCAAATATTTGTAATGTTAATTGTGGTGCTAAAGGTATCTCATCTCTTCGAGAAATATTTCCTACTCTTTGACATAAATCGTAGGCTCTGTAGTATTCCTTAGCATCCTTATGTAAAGTAGGCCACCATAGGCCAGCTCTAAGAATCTTCTTCATTGTTTCTTTCCCTGCATAATGTCCTCCTGCAATGCCTTCATGCGCTTCTCCCATAATCAATGGTATTTTTGCCTCCATAACACATCTCCTCAAGATCTCATCAAGTCCCATTTTATACAACTGTCTGGATATAAGTTGAAAAACATTTGCGTGGACTACCAGTTGTTTCTTCTGAATGACTATGTTTTTGCGAGGTTCCATTCCTGTGGACAGGAATTGAACTATCTCGGCGAAGTGATCATTGACTTTCCTGATGGCCAGCAACTGTGCATATGGAAGTGTATCCTCCAAACTAGTAGGTTCCTCTCTATGTTCCAACCTCGAAAAGTAATCAGGTCCTTTAGGCATATGCATATTCTTCCCCCCAACACTGGCTTGTTGACTAAGTCTTTCAATGCAGAGTGATCAGTGAACATCTTAAAATGTCCTCCCAGCAAATAGTGTCTAAATTTATACAGTGCATAAACCATAGCCAAGCCTTCTCTTTCAGTCATAGTGTAGTTCCTCTCAGTTGTAGAAAGCTTCCTGCTATCAAAGGATATAGGGTGGTCAATGTCTCCTGAACCCGGCTATGCTAAAACTACTCTTAATGAAATGGACTAGGCATCGAGATGAACATTGAACTCCTTACTCCAATCTGGGAAAACCAAGATTGGTGCAGTGGGCATTTTCTACTTTAGTGTGTCGAAGCTCTACTCGCATTGTTTTTTCCATTGGAACTTGTTGTCTTTCTTTAATAGCTTCTCCATAGGTGTTTTTATATGTGCATAACCCTTAATGAACTTCCTGTAGTATCCAATGTGCCCCAATGCAGTGTGTAGTTGTCTGACCGAAGTAGGGGGAGGTAGATCAACAATGATGGAAATCTTGGAAGGATCTACCAACAATCCCTACTTACACACAAAATGCCCTAGTATCACTCCAAAGGGTGAAAATAAAATACATTTTTTTAAATTCAAGGAAATCTAACATTGCCTACATTTATCTAACATCAATCTTAAACATTCAATATGGTCTTTAAGTAAGCTAAGGATAGTCCAATCATCAAAATAAGCTTCTACGAACTTGTGTAAGAAGTCCTTAAATGCTTTGACCACCACCCTGGAAAAGAAGGATGGTGCATTCTTCAAGCCAAAAGGAATCACAGTGTACTTAAATGAACCCCATTTTGTTGCAAATGTGGTCTTATGTCGATCTTCCTTAGCAATTCTGATCTAATGATAACCTGAAAATCCATCTATAAATGAGTAGACCCCTTGTCCTCCTACATTATCTATAACTTCATCAGTAAAGGGTGTAGGGAAGGGGTCATGTAGGCATGCATAATTCAGTTTCCTCAAATCTACACAAATTCTTATTTCTCCTATCTTCTTATCTTGGACCACCATAGGGCTAATCCATTCAGATTCTTCAATAGGCTCTATGATTCCTGCTTCCAGCATTATGTCCAATTCAATCCTAAATTTCTGCTTATATTTGGGATTCAATCTATAAGGTCTCTACTTGATAGGTCTTGCATCATATGGTTTTAAGGGGATATTCATTTATCCCATGGGCCCTTTAATTCCCTTCATGTTTGTGAACTTGGTTGGAAACAAGTCTTGATATTCATGTAATAGCTCTATGATCTTGCTGATAGTAGCATCATCCCAATAGTCTCCCACATTTTCTAGTTTAGGTGTTATCTTTGTTCCAATATTAACTTTCTTGATTTTAATGGGTTGTCCAACAAAGGGTAATTCAATCCCAGGCCCTTCTATGTCTCTGTGACCTTCAGTTTCTGCAATTTTTACATCTCTAGGGTCATCATCCTCATCCGCATTAATATTGTATCAATCTTGTAACTGTTGAAGAGGTGCAGTCCATTCATCTCCTTCTTGGGTAAAAGGGAGGTTAGGTGCTTCCTCAAAGACCTTCTTTCTCATAGTTTGTAAATCCTGGTCTATTGTAGGGTACTAACTTTCAAATAAAAAGGTAGTTATAAAGTTCTAATTCATTCCATACCAGTCTTGTAACACACCCACGATGGGGCATAAAAATTATGTTCTCCTTGAGAGAACAATACCCTCATTAAGGGGTCTATATTTCATTCTTCTCTTCTAGGGATTTCCAGCTACAGCCTCCATGCTCTGAACTGAGCTCGGAACTAGAAAATATCCTCTTCTAAGTCCTTTGGGTTCTTCCATTCCCCTTATACTTGCATATGATCGTGAGTTGTGACCAAACGCCAAAACAACAGGTGCTAAGACAACCACCGCATGAATTCCCTCGAAATGGAAATTCTTCGAAGTTCACAATATGACGCTGCGTGTCCTTGGGGATTTTGATAGTATTGGTTCACTTTGGGACTTCAGCATTTGAAAGTTTCAAACATTCCTATGCATTTTTCCTCATAAGTACATTGTACCCGAAGTTACAGATCGAGCGCCATGTGTCCCTTCGCAATCAACGATTGTGATCCACTTCAGGACTTCGGCCTTTGGGAATATTGACTCTCAACTTCTCCATGCTCACTTGCTCCTGGAGCGTTTCACCTAGATTCCACAATCTATTGATGCATGTCCTCTCACAAATCGACGACCCCCAGCTACTCCATCTATTCGGGCCTCGGGAGTTTCAAACTCCTACGCACTCATTCCTCCCAGAGTGCTTTCACCCGGATACAACATATTTCCACCACGTGTCCCCCTAGATCTAATGGTCCAAGTTCTCTTCAGCTCTTCGGACTTCGTGAGTTTCAAATCCTGCACACTTGTTCCTCTGCGGAGTGATTTCACCCGAATAAAATGGATTTCTGCCTCGCGTCCCTCTAGATCTGATGGTCCAGGTTCACTTCAGCATTCGGGTGATCCGAACGCTCCAACAATCTGTCCTCACAGAGTACATTCTTATGTAGTCAAAGATCGTGTGCCACGCGTCCTTTAATATCAACGGTAATGCTTTACTTCAGTATTTTAGCGTTCAGGAATTTCTACCTTTCCACACTCACTTTCTCTCGAAAGGCTTTCACCCAGAGTTAATGATCTGTCGACGCATGTCTCCCACGAATCGATGGCTATAGATCACTTCGGGGCTTTGGGCTTCAAGATTTTCAAAGTAATAACCAACGGAAACCTATCGAGTGAAATCCTCCTGGAGTTTCATATATCCAGACATGCATCCCCTACTATCAACGGTCAGGATGAACTTCGACACTTTCGCCTTCGGGAGTTCTCGCCTCTTGCCACAAGTTTCCTACAGAGTGAATTTTCTCCAAAGTGGCAGATATTATGACACATTTCCTCAGAGATCGATGGCTCGGGTGAACTCCGACCTCCAGGCCTTCGAGAGTTCTCACTTCACACAATCCATTTTCCTCCGGAGAACTAAACCTTCGAAGCAAAGGATCTGGAGCCACGTGTCTCCTGGTGCCAACATCTAGGATGGACTTCGACACTTCAGGACATTCAGAGTTTGTCTCACTCCTCGACTGAAGTCTCCCAGAGTTGGTCAGCGTCGGGTTGACTACCTCATAGATCTGACAGTCGGGATGGCTCCCGAGCATCCTCAAATATAAGGCCCAGATTCACTTCGGGACTTCGGGACTTCAGGGATTTTACCTCACTTACGATGAACTTGCTCAATTCAGCGAACTCGTGAAGTCCGAAGGACTCAAGGGGTTAACTCCCACACTCCTTCCCATATCCAATGGTCACAACGGACCTTGGCTCTTCCTGAATAGATCTCGTTCATTCATCTTCCAAACAAAGGAACCTTCCCTTTCGATACTTCAATCTCACTATTCTTCCTGAGATTTGTTAGCTCTGAAAGGCTTAAGAGCTTTGCACTCTTTCTCTTGAAATTAACGCTTGGAATAATTCTTTCGCGCACCCCTTACACTCATTCCTCAACTCTAGAACTTAAGTGGTTCTCAGTCTCTTCCTTCCTTGCAGAGAGCCTATGCATACATGAACTATCTCTCATGAGCTTTAACAAACTTCTTGCTACAAGGGACTCAAAATGACTAGGAGTGTCGACATGCATAAGTGAAACTGTTCCCAAGGTCGATGAACTCACAGTTCGTGGATCTATCTTAAGCCACCATAGGGAAAAATCATTTAAGAGTACAAATCATGTCAAATCCATATAATTTCTTACTTTCCTAATTACACAATCAAGCAGACACAAAAATGGATCCAGCATAAATCATTAAGCAAACATATCCATCCCTACAACATTCATAGGATATCCAACTTTAATTCACAGTACTAATTAAATACACAAGATATGTGATTACTTATCTATTACAGGTGGTATCCAACTAACTGACTATGGGTGTTCATCCTTCCACCCAACCATAGGCTCAGAGGCATTCATTTTTATCACTCTGGCCACCCCCATGCCAAGCCATGATATCACCAGGGAACTCTCGTTGTTTCTCAAGGATTCTTTCTTTGTTTCATTTTCTGCCCGAGTTCTTTTCTCTACAAAATTTCAGAGACTTCTTTCCCTGTCATGTCCTTTGTGAGATTTATCATATTCTCACTCAGCATCAAGCTCACGGCCTTATTTTCATCATCCGCTAGAGAGTTTTGCACGTTCTCCTCTCTCTATCTATCTATCTATTTCCTTGTCTCTATTTTTTGTATATCTTTTCCTAGGATGGTTCTCGACCTATCCTGTTCCTTCTGTCAGAAGGGAACTCAGGTCAGCTTGGTCTTCCATACCCAATGGTACTTCAGGCTGACATTATGTAGCTAGACCATGCTTCCATTCATGGGAGTGGTTGATAATTCAACCACTAGTCCTTTCTTTATTAATTGATTTCTCTCCTTGCGATCGGAAGGAGGTTTATTATCCTCGTCAAAGGGAAATTTGGGGTTATTTGATATAATGAACCCTCTCTTATAGTTTTCACATTCTTTCCTCTAGTGATATCATGGCCAGTACTTCCAAGGCTTCACCCCCACAGTCAGTTATTGGCAACTCAAAAAATAATACATTTACATGGTTCCCATGCCACAGCATCGTAACCCTAATTAATTATTAATTACAAGTTGGGAGGAATAGGGGTGTTACAATCCCCTCCCCCTTAAAAGGAAACATCATCCTCCGTGTTCTTTCTCAGTAACACCTGTCATGCTTTTCTCATTCAGCCACTTCATAATTCTTGACCTTCTTTCTCGGTCAGGTCATTTTTTAGACCCTTAATCTTCGTCACCTGATTTCAATAATTCTTGGACAACAAGCACATTAATCATAGTCTCATGCGAAAACATTTTATTGTTGCATAAAATTTCTAGGAAAATTTCATAATCTAGCACAATAATTATTTGCATAGTTCGTGGATTTTTATCCACAGGGTTCTCTTGTTATCCAGGCTCATTTTTTTTCCTTGACATACCCATTGGGTGCATGATCCCCATCAATATTTTACAAGAACTATGAAGGTTTCATATTCCTTGCAGTCACTCACCCTCCAAGCCCAGGCCTAGGCTCAGGCATCCCCTTCTCTGCTATACAGTCCCTCGGGTGATCCATCTTTCATTGCCAAGGTTTTCTCGCAGAGGAAGAGCTACCCATTGTGTGCATGATCCCAATCAATAGTTTAAAATAACTATTAAGGTCTCCTCTTCCTTTTGGTCACTCACCCTCCAGGCCCAGGTTCAAGCATCCCCTTCTCTGTTATACAGTCCCTCAGGTGATCCATCTTGCCTTGCAAAGGTTTTCTCTTACAGAAAAAATTCCAGAGACTCTATCGAGTCTTACAGTCGAGGCATCCCTGAGACTTTCTCCACCAAGGCATCCCTCCAGCTTGTGTTACCTCAACACAATATATTTTAGGTGATCATGGCTTACCACGGGGTTCACATGGCTCAGCAGTAGCCATTTTTCATGCCTTTACAGCTTGACAGCCTTCCAGCTCATCTAAAGTTAGGGACGAAGGTTACTCTCCTTCTCCTGGCACAGAAATAGTTAGGGACGAAGGTTACTCTCCTTCTCCCAACTCAATCATAGATGGGGATGAAGGTTACTCTCCTTCTCTCGAGTCAGCCTCTATTTCATGTGATCGGATTATAATCTTTCTCACAGCTCTCCCTCAAACCCGAGTTCTCAGTTTCTCATCTCTGCACTCTTCCCAGATCTTTCCCTTTCACCTATATCACAGGTATACATAAATTCATGAGACATCATAAATTTTAAATTCAAAAATTTTCTTGTAAATCTCTCATCTGCAGATTTCCAAATTCCACATTCTGTTCTCATATTTGTTTCGCACAGGAACCATATTCATAATTATGGGACTTTCCTTCCCATAGCGGTTTGGATTAGCAGGAAATTGGTCTTCCTTATGGCTTACAACATTGCCATATTCAAGACTCCTTTTCTTCCTACACTTCAACTTCAATCAGCCAAACAAATTGTTAGTTTCTCATACTCATACATTTTTATTGCATCTTTATAACGTCATCACAAACAATTTTAGAATTGTGCATACTAACAATCAA
>SNQJ01S0002490.1:84505-98322 GCA_010110895.2 Picea sitchensis
CATCTACCCTTGACAAAACCCTGCCACCTTCAGCTATCCACATTCAAATCTTATTATTAATGTTAATTAGCATATCCCTACTCCGGTAAGAGTAGTTATCACTTTGACAAAGGGTGAAAGAAATTCTTATGTTGAAGTTCAACAAGAATTCCCAAAATCACAAGTTCAATCTGCAGTCCTTCTCCTCAAGGAGTAAATGCAGATAACAATACCTCTTTATGTGACTCATGCATGATCCCAAGTAGGCCAATTATTATAACCATGCTCTAATACCAATTTGTAACACACCCACGATGGGGCATAAAATGTTTGTTCTCCTTGAGAGAACAATACCCTCATTAAGGGGTCTCTATTTCATTATTCTCTTCCAGGGATTTCCAGCCACAGCCTCCATGCTCCAAACTGAGCTCAGAACTAGAAAATATCCTCTTCTAAATCCTTCGGGTTCTTCCATTCCCCTTATACTTGCATATGATCGTGAACTGTGACCAGACGCCAAAAAAACATGCACTAAGACAACCATCACATGAACTCCCCCGAAATGTCAATTCTCTGAAGTTCACAATCTGACACTGCATGTCCTTGGGGATTACGATGGTCCTGATTCACTTTGGGACTTCGGCATTTGGAAGTTTCAAACATTCCTACACCTTTTTCCTCGGAAGTACGTTGTACTTGGAGTTTCATATTGAGCGCCAGGCGTCCCTTCACAATCAATGATTATGATCCACTTTGAGACTCTGGCCTTTGGGAATCTCAACTCTCAACTTATCCATGCTCACTTGCTCCTAGAGTGTTTCATCCGAATTCCACAATCTATTGACGTGTGTCCTCCCATATATCGACATCCCCCATCTACTTCGGTTATTCGAGCTTCAGGAGTTTCAAACTCCTACACACTCATTCCTCCCGAAGTGATTTCACTCGGATACAATGGATTTCTGCCACGCGGCCCCCTGGATCTGACAGTCCAGTTTCTCTTCAGATCTTTGAGCTTTGGGAGTTTCAACTCCTGTGCACTCGTTCCTCTCTGGAGTGATTTCACCCGAATATAACGGATTTCTGCCATGCATCCCTCTAGATCTAATGGTCCAGGTTCACTTCGAGACTTCGGCATTCAGGTGATCCGAACGCTCCAAAAATATGTCCTCCTGGAGTACATTCTTCCAGAGTCAAATATCGTGCCCCACGCGTCCTTCTCGATCAATAGTCATGGTTTACTTCAGGATTTCAGCATTCAGGAGTTTCTTCCTCTCCACACTCACTTTCTCTCGAAAGGATTTCACCCAGAGTTAATGATCTATCGACGCGTGTCTCCCACAAATCGACGGCTACAGATCACTTCGAGGATTCGTGCTTCAAGAGTTTCAAATTACTCACCAATGCAAACCTCTAGAGTGAAATCCTCCCAGAGTTCCAGATCTCTAGACACACAACCCCTACTATCAATGGTCGGGATGAACTCCAGCACTTTGACCTTTGGGAGTTCTCACCTCTTTCCACAAGATTTCCTACAGAGTGACTTTTCTCTGAAGTGTCAGATATTCTGACACCTGTCCTCACAGATCGAAGGCTCAGGTGAACTCTGGCATCAGGGCATTCGGGATTTCTCACTTCACACAATCCATTTTCCTCCAGATCACTAAGCCTCTGACGTGAAGGATCTGGTGCCATGTGTCTCCTGGCGCCAATGGCTAGGATGGACTTCGGCACTTCGGGACTTCAGGAGGTTGACTCACTCCTTGACTGAAATCTTCCGAAGTTGGTCAGCATTGGGCTGACTACCTCATATATCTAATGCTCGGGATGGCTCCCAGGCATCCTCAAATCTAAGGCCCAGATTAATTTCAAGACTTCAGGACTTTTGGGATTTTACCTCCCTTACGACGAACTTGCTCAAATCACCGAACTCGTGAAGTCCAAAGGACTCAAGGGGTTAACTCCCGCACTCCTTCCTGTATCAAATGGTCACAATGGACCTTGTCTCTTCTCGAATAGATCTATTTCGTTCATCTTCCAAACAAATGAACCTTCCCTTTCCATACTTCAATATCGCTATTCTTCCTGAGCTTTGTTAGCTCTAAAAGGCTTAAGAGATTTGCGCTCTTTCTATTGAACTTAATGCTTGGAAGAATTCTTCCGCGCACCCCTTACACTCATTAATCAAATCTAGAACTTAAGTGGTTCTTGGTCTCTGCCTACCTCGTAGAGAGCCTGTGCATACGTGCACTATCTCTCCTGAGCTCTAACAGACTCCTTCCTCCAAGGGACTTAGAACGACTAGGAGTGTCGACATGCATACATGAAACTATGCCCAAGGTCGACAAACTCACAGTTCGTGGCTCTATATTAATCCACCACATGATGCAAACATTTACGAGTACAAATCATGTCAAATACATATAATTTCTTACTTTCCTAATTACACAATCAAGCAGACACAAAAAGGGATATAGTGTAAATCATTAAGAAAACATATCCATCCCTGCAACATTCATAGGATGTCCAACTTTAATTCACAGTACCACTTAAATACACAAGATATGTGATTACTTATCTATTGCAGGTGGTAGCCAACTAACTGGTTGTGAGTGTTCATTCTTCCACCCAACCATAGGCTCAAAGGCATTCATTCTTAGCACTCTGGCCACCCCTGTGCCAAGCCATGATATCACCAGGGAACTCTCACAGTTTCTCAAGGATTCTTTCTCTGTTTCAGCTTCTTCTCCGGTTTTGTTCTCTGCAAACTTTCAAAGATTTATTTCTCTGCCATGGCCTTGGAAAGGTTTATTAGATTCTCACTCAGCATCAAGCTCATGGCCTTCTATTCATCATCCGCTAGAGATTTCTTCACGTTCTCCTCTCTGTCTCTATCTATTTATTTCCTTGTCTCTATTTTCTGTATATATTTTCCCAAGATGGTTCTCAACCCATCATGTTCCTTCTGTCAAAAGGTAACTTGGGTCATCTTGTTCTGCCATACCCAATGGTACTACGGGATGACATTCTACAGCTATACCATGCTTCCATTCATGGGAGTGGTTGATAATTCAACCACTGGTCCTTTCTTAGTTAACTGATTTCTCTCCTTGGAATCTGAAGGAGGTTTATTATCCTCATCAAAGGGAAATTTGGGGTTATTTGATATATTGAACCCTCTCTTATAGTTTTCACATTCTTTCCTCTAGTGATATCATGGCCAGTACTTTCAAGGCTTCACCCCCACAGTCATTTATTGGAAACTCAAACAATAATACATTTACATTGTTCCCATGCCATAGCATGGTAACCCTAATTAATGATTAATTACAAGTTGGGGGAAACAGGGGTGTTACAATTCTGCAACGATGAGGCGCAGTTCTGCATGTAGATACCAGTTGATAGGCATAGTATCCAAGGTGTTAATGAACGTATTCACCCACTATTATTTAGGAATGTTTCCCCGGGCCTCCGCATAACTTTGTATGTGGTCCTTAGGACAACTCTGGCCTGTGTAATGAACTTCACATCCTTCATCTTGTTCTAAGAAGAATACTGTCAATAAGGTATGACACTGTGTCCATTCCGCGATGTTCCTCTTATGTTCTCCCCACCATCTATCTAGTGTGAATTTCAATGCCTCATCCAGTGCCAACACCCTTTGTTGTACTGGTACAATTTTCTCAAATTCAGCTAGAAATGTCTCTAAGTGATTCAAACCATCAAACGTTGTAAGATTACTTACTTATGTGTCGATCCAACGAACTTCTCTGGTCAATTTGGCACATCGTCATGTGGAGACATCATACATCTTGTTCTGTCAATTTTCTAATGCCTCTTCTGAATCTGATGAACATGCACTTTCACTTCACCAGTTGAGATTTTTGTCTGATGTAGGATTAACGTAATCTTATTGTCTTGTTGTCAGCTTGTAAATGTTCTCTAGCTAATATGTGTGGTCTTCTTCCCTGATAGGTTATGTGTATCTTCGACCTTCATCCAAGTTCATAGGTTCGATGACTTTAAGGCCTTTACCCTCAAATGTCATTCTTCTCTTCTTTAGGTCAACAAAAGTCGAATTTTTGAAATCCCAATCAATTCCTAACAGTGCAGGATAAGGACAGTTGTCATCAACAATTTTAATCACTTCAGAATCTGCAAATGTCCTTATCCCATAAATGTCTACACAAATATTCTCTAGTCTTCCAAAGGGGCTCACCCCCTATTGATTGGACATCCTGAGCCTTATAGGAGAGTAAATCAGTCTAGGTTTTCCCATTAGTGCCCAAGTCTACTTTGTCATCACATTGACTTCTGATCCCAAGTCGAGGACCACATAGTCCACATCATAGTCTCCAATCTGAGAACTAAGGTGTAGTTCCTTCTTTGTCCTTCTCTTTCTAGATACTTGGTGTATTTCTTTATTCAAAAGAGGATCGACCCTTCCTATATCATATTGTCTCATCAAGTATTGGAGATCTTATATAGCTATTTCATCCTTAATCAAATTAATGCAAGTACATAATAATTCCATAAGCTTGCTTACCTCTTTTCCTTGCCTAGCAGACTAATCAAATGTCAGTGGCATTCCACATTCCCCTACTTCTAGTTCTACCTTAGATGAATAAGCTTGTCCTTCTACAAATTATTTCCTTGCTTCCTCAAAAGTATGTCTCTCTCTCCTTGGATCAAACAATTATGCTTTCTCTGCAGCTTTTATGATTCCTGATCCTTCTACAGTCTTTCCTGGAGTCACTCTATCTTCTCCTGTAATAGCACCTCCTTTAGTAATAACAACAACTCTAGGGTCTTCACCATGAGGTTCTGCTAATATTAACTGTACTTGTTGGTTTCCTCCTCATCTCTCCTGGATTTTGACCAACAATACTGAACAATCTTTGATGACATGATCAAATGAGTTAGAATATTTGCAAGTGGTACAAGGGTTCTGACAATGCCTTTCTAAGTGTCATGGTTGTGCGCAGTTATAATAGATGATCTATCCTCTACCTCAACCCATGCCTCCTCCTATTCCTCTTCCTATGAATCCACCACGAGGGTTGAATTTTCCTCTTCCTGGGGAGTTGAACTGCGCATTATTTCCTTCTTCCTATGCTTCTACTTGAATTATATATGTGTCCCTTGATCTTTCATGCATGAGATCATAAGCCCTACAATCCTTCTCATCATGTCCCACAGACTTGCAGAATGTGCAGTAAAGATTGGTAGGTGTCTGGACATACTTTTTCATATAATAGCATTCACCATGGCGATGTCTCGTTCTACATACCTCGCACCAGGGTACAGTATCCTGCTTCAAAGGAATAGGTGCTCCAGAGGCCAAGTATTCATGAAATAGGAGGCAATGCTCCTTGTCATGGCCCTTTGATTTACATTCGATACAACAGATATCTTCTCTTTTCTCTTTTCCTTTGTCTTTCTTCATATCTTTGACCTGTAAAGATAAATTGGTTAACTAATTTAACATCTGACTCATACCTGGGTTGGCTTCTCCTACAGGGTTTTTTTCTAGTTTCATGGAGATCTCCAATGCTTCAACCTACAAAGTGACCTTTTGTTGCATCAGAGGGACTCCGATATGTGGCAAGAGAGAAGCAATGAACCATTCTTTATTCTGTTCGTCTGGAATCTGAAAACTCAACTGACCTGTTAGAGTCTTAAAACTATGATCAAACTCCCAAACAGGTTCAGTGAGCTTCTTCTTGATCTCTTCCAGCTCTATAATGCATTGTGACTCTGACTTAGGTTTCTTGAATTCTGCACTCAATGCAATATTGATAGCATTCAACGATTTAGGTTGTCCAGGTCCTTAAACAAACTTCATATACCAGTTCAGAGCGCAATCCCTCAAGGTGGTACTAAAATAGGTTCTCTTAATAGCTTTGTCGGTGACTTGCTTGATACTCCATACAGCTTCGCATAAGAACCAGTGTTGAGCAGGATCTTTAGATCCATCTTCTATAAACATCGGTAATCTCATTTCATCTACCATAGATCTTCCTTGGCTTCTTGACTGAGTGTGTACTAAAATTCTTGTAACAATGCTTGGATTTCTCTGACTACTCTGATTACTTTGGTTACTTAATGCTTCTAAAACAATAGGAGGAATGATATTACTTACTTCGACAGTAGGCACAATGCCTGAAGTTTTTGTTTCTCCTCGGTGAAGTTCTTCAAGTCTGTACTTCCTCTGTTCTTGTGGATTATAAATGATATTCGTTTGTTAGATGTGCTTCTTCTCCACTGTAGAATCCTTCATCTCCATAGTTTTTCTTAAATAGGTTTGCAAGAGGAACCTCTTTGAACGGTCTCCCACTACGCGTGTGTCCAGCCTCTATGTCACTGTCACTGTCTGAATTCTTGAACATTAGATTCACTGTATCTTCAGTATATTCTTCTCATGCAATAGCATATTAATCCTCAGCTTTAAGAAGTGTAGGAAATTTCCTCTAGGTCCCTTAAAGAAGTAACTCTCTCCTTGGCTATACGATTCAACTCTGTCAATGGAAAAATCAGTAATGTACCCTCCAATAATGCTATCAAACCAGAGATCCATGGCCCTAGACACAGCGTTATCAAATCTCTTAACCTTCTTGATCAACATTGTTGTCCAAACCACAGGTGTTCTAGATCTTATCTCAAACTGGATATCTTCTAATCTGGCTAACCACTTGTATAACTCTTTATGAATTCCTCCAAAGAAAATATCGTGTATGTCAGTGAAGATGTACCTTCCCAACTAGTATTCTGTATTAAGGCTAGGATTCTTGTTCTGGGCTTGAGCGAAGTCCTTCTCTTGTTCCTCTATCCACTTCTGAATTTCTGTCTTCGATGGGAACCACCTTGACATTCCCTCAAAGATATCTTGGTCCCGACAATGGAACCATTTGTTGGCATAGGGGCAGACCCATGGTTCAACTCTAGCAGTGCACCAACAAGCCCTAACTACTGGCCCTTTCAACAACACCTGTGAAGCAGATGCAGTCTCACCCGAAGTAGCAATAGGGGGTTGCAGGACACAGGTGTATACAACCAGAGGAAATGCAAAGTGGATCCAGGACAACAACACACAACAATCTAGTTATTTTGTATCTCACTTAAGCCTACTTCGCAAGTTATATCTCATATCTTACACAACAATGCAATAACAGTATAACAGATGGAAAATAACATAGCATCAATCACACATAACAACACAATATATGTGGTTCACCCTCTCCGTAGGGCTACGTCCACAAAACTGTGTTTCTTGATATATTATATGAAAACATATAGTTCTATCTGTGCACTTAGCTTGCATATCTCTCTCTCTTTCTCTCGTCCCTCCCTACGCACCCAGCTGCAAGGTTGATCTTCGCACCTAGCTGAATATGTTACAATACAGTCTCAACATTGTTCTCCACAATCAATTCGCAACAATGAACAACAACAACCATAGTATCAACAACCCAACCTAGAACGAACCCTCCCAGTTCTTCTAGACCTTTATTTATACATTACATAAAAAATTCTAGGTGTCAAAACCCTAGGTGCCAAAACCCTAGGTCAACTTGACCCATGTTTTAAGGGCTTCACCAGCCTATATTTCCTTCTTTTCCGTGAGGTCCTCCAAATCACTCGTTGATGTCTTCTTCCGCTTGTTGAGTTATCCACAATCCATTTTCCTTACTACTTTATCTTCCTCGATCTTCTCTTCCAACGGCTAGTTTTTCCTTGTTTTTCTCCCTCTTTTCTTCATCTTTTCCCACTTTGACCCTTCCTCGGTTTATGTGTCTTCCGCATAGTTTGTACTTCACTCTTCTTCCTTAATCTTTGCTTCCTTCCATAACCAAGGGCCAACAGAACCTTAAGGTTGTGTATTGATTTTAGATAACTTAATAAGGTTACCATAAAGAATAAGTATCTTTTTTCCAAAATTGATGATATGTTTGATCGGCTGAAAGGTGCGAGAATATTTTCAAATATTGACCTGAGATCTGGCTATAATCAAGTAAGGATAAGGGAATAAGACATCAGTAAGAAAAAATTTAGAACAAGATGTGGGCATTATGAATTCATAGTAGTGCCATTTGGACTATCAAATTCCCCAACATTTTGTATGTGTCTAATGAATGGAGTGTTCAGGGAATACTTGGACAAGTTTGTCATTGTGTTCTTAGATAATATTCTCATATATTTCAAATTATAAAAGGAACATGAAAAACATTTCATAATGGTGTTACAAGTTTTGAGAGAGCACAGATTATATGCTATGCTAAGTAAGTGCATATTTTATCAAAAGAAGATTCACTACTTGGGGCATATAATATCAGCAACAAGGATAGAAGTGGATCCTGAGAAGATAGAGGTCATTAGAGGATGGCCAACGCTAAATAATGTGACATAATTCATATCATTCATGGGTCTTGTCAGTTATTACCAAACATTCATAAAAGGATTTTCAAAGATTGCAATTCCAATCACTTCTTTTCAAAATAAGGGAGTGAAATTTGAATGGACTTTCAAGTGTGAAGAGAGTTTTCAACAATTGAAGGGAATATTGACAAGTGCACCAATATTGAATATTTCAGATCCAAATGAAGATTTTGTTGTGTGCATCGATGCATGCAAGGAAGGGCTTGGTGGAGTCCTTAGTCAAAAGGATCATGTGGTATGCTATGAATCCATAAAATTAAAAGAGCATGAAAGGAATTATGCTACACATGACTTAGAGTTAGCAGTGATTGTACATGCATTGAAAATGTGGAGACATTACCTTGTGGGTAATAAATTCGTGCTAAGGACAAACCATTGTGGTCTGAATTATTCATTTGGACAACCAACACTAAATGCTAGACAAGCTAGATGGCTGGAATTTCTGAGTAAATATGACTTCGAAATTAAGCACATAAGGGAAAGGAAAATCAAGTGGTCGATGCACAAACCAGGAGAGATCATGAAATGCATATTGCAACCATTATCATGTATAGGACATATCTAAAAGAAAAAATTGTTGCAGAAGCAAATTCAGATCAGAATTATTTAAAAATAAAAGAGACATTACAACAAGTTAATTTTCAGCAGAAATTTAATTATTATGAGCTGAAAGAAGATGGACTTCTCATGTAAAGGGGCAAGGAGTATGTGTCGAACTCCAGTGAGCTGGAAAATGTAGTGCTAGAAGAGATGCATAATGTGCCATATGCAGGGCACCCAGGATATCATAAAACAATTGCAGCAGTAAGAAGCCAATATTTTTTTCCAGAAATGAAGAAAGAAGTGGCTAATTACATAGCCAGGTGTCTAGAATTTCAAAAGGTAAAGACAGAACATAGACACCCAGGAGGTTTGCTACAACAATTTCCCATTCTAGAATGGAAGTGGGAAGTTATCTCGGTTGATTTTATTACTAATCTACCTAGAACAGTGAAGCAACATGATTCTATCATGGTGGTGGTGGATAAGTTGACTAAAGTAGCACATTTCATTCCAGTAAAGGCTACACACAAGGCAACAAATATTGCAGATATTTATATGAGAGAAGTTGTTAGACTACATGGAGTTCCTAAGGAAATAGTTTCAGACAGAGATCCAAAGTTTACTTCCAATTTTTGGAAGGTTTTGTTCAAAGGCTTTGGGACAAATTTAAATCTTAGTACAACATATCGTCTAGAGTCATATGGGAAAACGGAAAGGACTAACAGGATAATCGAGGACATGCTTAGAATGTATGTGACGGATCATCCATCAAAGTGGGAAGATTATATCCATTTAGTTGAATTTTCCTACAATAATGGCTATCAAGCCTCATTGAAAATGAGTCCATTTGATGCATTGTATGGCAGTAAATGCAACACACCGGTGAGTTGGGATAATCCAGCAGACAGAGCATATGTTGGGCCAGAATTGTTAAAGGAAATGGAAGATTGGATGGAAAAGATAAAGTAGAATTTGAAGGATGCCCGGGATAGGAAAAAACTTTATGCAGATAGGAATAGAGTTTACAAAGATTTCAAAGTGGGAGAACATGTGTTCTTAAAAGTAAAGGCAAAGAGAAGTTCGTTAAGATTAGGAAGTTGCTCGAAGTTGGCAGCAAGATATTGTGGGCCTTTTGAAATATTAGAAAAGATAGGGAAAGTTGCATACATGTTATCTTTGCCTACATCCATGAGAGTGCCTAATTATTTCATGTATCATCACTTAAAAAGTATGTACCTGATGCTAATCATGTCATTGATTGGAATGTGATCCAGGTGGAGCATGAAGGGTATTTCTGGGTGGAACCAGTATGCATCCTGGACTGGAAATTCAAAGTGCTTGGGAACAAAACCATAGGGATGGTAAAGGTTCAATGGACTTGCTACAGTCCTAAAGATGCTACATGGGAGCATGAAAAAAACATGCGGGTGGAATACCCAAAAAAATTTGACAGTTTTGAAGAAGACAGAATGCAAGACTCTATTTTGAGCAACTAGAGTTCTGAAACCACATCTTAGAGTCCTAGCCAACTGCGTTGGGGACCTTGATAAAATAATGGCACATTCCTTGGTTTATACCTGATAAACGGATGGTACATCCCTTGGGCATCCCTAATAAACAAATGGTGCATTCCTTAGGTCGGAGAGTTGAGAGTAACATGAGATTTTGGTTGGAGTTGTTGATGGAGTTGTTAAATTGCAGAAATTTTATTTTTAAGTATTGTGATGTAAATTTGCATATGTGTATATCGGCATAGAGTGAACCAAGGATGGAGCACAATTGTAGGGGAGGGGGAATGTAACATCCCCATTATAATCCCCAGTTTGATTAATGCTTATGTAGATATAATATGTGGTTATTGCCAAGCGATGTAATATGTGAATTGTATTTCAATGTTTTAATAATAAAATGTGATGCCAACTTCTAAGGGGACATGGACAAGAGATGGGGGATGAATTAATCCACAAGAGAGGGGAGTGTCTAGGATAATGGACAAGAGGGTTCCAAGGGGGAATTAACCATGTATAATGATTTAAACCATTTTCCTTAATTTCTATTTGTATATGAACATTCTGTTTTCTGATTGAGTGTTCCGAAAGCTAATCATTGAATACATGTAAGAGGGTGGGTGTGAGTGGTCACATCCCAGAGTTATTGAGTTAAGTAAAATCATCTTGGGGAAGAGTGCAAGGGAAGAAAATAAATCCAAAGGGAGGAAATTTGTAGGGAAATTTTTCAGTTAGTCAAGTGGATGCATGAGAGAGAGGACAGAGAGAGAAGGAAAACAGAACGGGAAGTTGTTGCGGCCATGGAGGGAGAATTCTAGAGAAATTTGGAGCAAATTGGAGATGGAAGACTGAAGAGCCAATTTTTTATGCCTGAAGAGTGAACTCATGCATGAGTGATCCAGAATTGGATCCAGGAGCCAAGATGGGGTCCAGGAAGGCCTAAAAATAAAAGCGCTCAGAACTTCTTCAAAACAAACGTGTGCGTAGGCCTCAATGTTATGAACCCAACTCAAATTGAACGAGATAAAATGGATTTCATATAACCAAGATATCGTGATCTTTTCATTTTGCCAAACAGGCAAAAAAATGTTGACCGTACAATCCATACAGTGTTGATGTGGCAGATGATTGTACAGGTTGTACGGTTGTACAACTAACATGGAAAGGTACAGTGTATGTTGACGTGGATAGGTACAGGTGGACCAATCAGAGTGTGACACATGTCACCACTGTAAGGGTGACACATGGCACGTCCGTACGATTGACGTGACAGGGTTGTACAGTTGTACAACACGTGGAAGACGTGGCAGGTACAGTGGCATGTGAATGGGCAGACACCTGGGCAAACATGTGAACGAATCGACGTTGGACATGTGGCATACAGGTGGGTGAATGAAATGGTGCCACGTGGACCAGTCATGGGCTTCCACGTGGCACCCCTGCATTGGACAGTTTGTATTGGAAAAATTTGTTTGGGGTCTACGGGATTCAACCCCGTGACCTCTCTTATGGGCTAGTGTTTTGGCAGGGTCGGGCTACCAGCTCGCCCTTGGTGTCTCTTGTTAAACCATGGCACAAAACATATATTTAAGTTGATATATGTGTATTGGCATAAGGGTAAAGGGTTGGCAATAAACCTCAGCCCACAGTTTTTGGCACCTGCATATGCCCATACTATATGACCATCGTTTAATGTGTTGGCGCAGATGGAGTATTATCCCGGTGATTAAAAATGCAACCATAACCGCCATGTGACTGCATACCATAGGACCGGACCTCTGTTGTGGGTTGGCATGGATATATGGTTGTAGCCCTCGGATCGGCGGCCACATGTGACCATGCATATGACTCAGGGTTTAAACAGTTGGAGTGGTTTTAGTGTGGTTATCCTCAGTCGGTCAGGCTAGCTTGTCGACCATGGGGTGTAACTATGGGTTGAATCGTTGGTGGCCTATCCAAGTTAAGGGTGCATGGAGTTCAACCCACTGACATATGGCTACCAATGTGACCAAGGGGGGAGCAGTTAAGGGTCTGGCGCGCAGAACACTCAGTGCTTGGCCACATGGAGGGCATCCACATGACCAGGAGCGTGGAGGAAGGGAGTTGCGCCCTCAATATTTTCCCAGAAGTGGATTTTATACTTTATGTTATGATTTTTTATGATTCTCTCAACAGTTTGAGGGGATTTTGGTCATTTTTGGAGGATCTTGGGCCCTTTTTTAGGCCAAATCTTGGGGGGAAGTTGGGAGATGGTTACCAAATTCAGGCCTATATAAACCAGAGGCTCTTGAAGACATTGAGGGGGATTCAGAGCAGGTTTATGATGTTGAATTGTTGAGGCAAAGACATTTTTATGTAGGGAATCTATTAAGGAGCGCACCTTTGCAGGCCATTTATGGGAGCTTCGTACATCCGATTTCAGTGCCATTAGTTTTGATGGGTTCTTGAGATATGGTAGAACACAACTAGATCGTTGTTTTGATCCATTGGTACTTTCATGATTTACATTTAAATATTCAAACATAAATAAGAAAGCCTCACCCACTGAGACAAAGGCCCGGAGATGTAAGCGAGATTTTCGAACTTCATTATCATCTTGCTATTATGGTTTGTTGTTCTTCATGCTTATGTTCAAATCTTTATATTTCTTAATGGTTTCTATGTTTCTTCATTAAATCTTCCTCTTTCATTCATTTTTCCTAAATGGTTAATTAACATGTGAAAAATAACTCAACCATTGTCATTTAAAAGATCTTTTCGGATCAGTGAGTTTCACTGAAATAGAAAGTGGTTATTGTTGATTTGCTAATAGTTTTCCTAGGAGCAGGTTCCCTTCAATTTCCCAGTTGAGATATTCTTAGTTTCCTGTGCCAGAGAGACCTTGATAAATGAATGACTCATTCCTTAGGTTAGCCTTGATAAATGGATGGTACATCCCT
This sequence comes from Picea sitchensis, assembly GCA_010110895.2. Lineage (NCBI taxonomy): Eukaryota > Viridiplantae > Streptophyta > Pinopsida > Pinales > Pinaceae > Picea > Picea sitchensis. The sequence continues at coordinate 97,911 of SNQJ01S0002490.1, forward strand.
TGGGTTAACCTTGATAAAAGAATGGTGCATTCTTTGGGTTAGTGATCAAAATCTGGACCAGGGGGCAAAAATTTGCTCAATTTTCAAAGTGCTTGGATTGCGACGAAAACGGCGCCATTGCGTCTGCCTCGTCTTCCTGATTCCGATGGTATATTTACTTTCACAAACGGAGTCCGTATGGAGAAGTTATCGCGATCTGTTCGCCGAGCCAAACAGGTAAAAATTTGGGACGCTGACTGTACATGTCCGTACAGTCCGTACGGCCACGTGGCAGGGCCGTACCATCATGATGACATGGCAGGTGGGTGACGTGGTGCATTTTGGTTGGTTGTTTGTTGGCGAGTAATATGGTGACACGTGGCATATTTCAGACGAATGGAAAGGTGCCACGTGGCCCAATGAAGGGCTGCCA
>SNQJ01S0002490.1:104177-132002 GCA_010110895.2 Picea sitchensis
TGTTAATATGCGCGCGGGTGTAATTTATATATGGTTTCAAATATATAAATGCACGGTTAAATGATATGTGACAATTTGCGCGCGGGAGTGGTAACGTAAGCCACGGTTTTATATGTTACACCATACGACCATGGAGCGCGGGATTTTTGTGGAGCTTTAGCCCACGTTTTGGAGCACGTGGGATTAGTTCCAACGGTTGGAACAGTTTAACCACCATTTCGCCCAGCGCAAGGTCACATGGTGCATATGCCCGAGAGCTAGGCGGTTGGGGGCTGGAGGCACCCTAACCATCCTACAGTTTGCACGGTTATTCAGAACCACTCGGTGCTGGGTTTAAACGTGCGATTTGGAGCGTGGTCCAGGTTCATGCACACAGAGGTGCATTTTGGCGAACCAGTTCCAGCAAAGCTTGAAGGAGGAAAATGGAAGAGGCCTAACTTCTTCATCGTTTGGCCGATTGAGGTGCCGTAAAAGCCCAGCCAAGGGTTTTTGGACGTGTTGGATCCATTGGTGTCATTTTTACATCCATTTGAAGACTTCTTCAGCAAGATTTTCACCATTGAAGTTTCAGCAAGCTCCAGGAAGCTTCAAGCCCTCTTTGATGGAGGACATGGTTTGGTGAGCCTATATTTGTTTTCTGTGATTGAATAATCATTTTTGGCTAATCGATATGCTATGAACACATTAGGACAGTTTTCAGAGGTTGTTGAGGACTTTTACAGGTGTTTTTTCCAAAGAGAAGCTCAAGGAAGCATATGGCCACATGTAGAGGAGGTCATGCCCGGATGAGCCATGATCCGTTTTCAGAGTTGTATTAGTCATTTTTGGGGTTTTTATGTGTTCTAATATCAATGGTGCAGTCTGTTTTTCCATTGGAGTTGAGCAGCATCTTGTAACAGAACTTTTGACTAATTAATCCCAGAGAGCCAAGTCCATTATGGAGGCTCAAGGAGATGTAGCCCGGAGGGGGGTGAACTCCTTTATCATGTTGTTCTTCTTGTGCGTTTGATGGTTTATTTGTTGCAAGTATTGTTGTATGTTTGTTGTAGCATTTCATTTTGAAGTACATATTTAACCATTTACAAGAACATTTGCTCACGCATAAGCATTTACAAGAAGTTTCACGAACTTAACACATAGAAGTTTATGTGCATATTTATACACATGAAACAAGGTCTATGGAAAGTTTATTTTAATAGAAGTAGGGGTGCTTGCATGCTTGTAACAAGTCGACCCTATTTTTCGGATCGATTAGGCAGATCAAGGGAAGAAATTTGGTAGAAAATTCAATATAGTTGTAGGAGAATATGGAGTTAAGGTTGGATTTAGAGTTGTGGGTGGATTGTGAGAAACCACCCTCTTTTGTGTATTGCTAGCCTCATCTCGAGGGTGACTAGCTATTGGGGTGGAACAATTAGTCTATATGTGGTTGGGTGGAGCGTTAGTCCCAAGTAGTTAGTTTACCACGATTATTGTTTAAAGATAAATTGTTTAATATTATCTTGAGTTATTTACATACATTATTGGTTGGACATGAACTTAACACATAAGTTTATATTGCATATTTATACACATGAAGCAAGGTCCTGTAAAGTTTATTTTAATGAAGTAGGGGTGCTTGCATAGCATAACAAGTCAGCCTTCTATTTTCAGATCAGTTAGACAGATCAAGAGGAAGAGAGCTGGTAGAAAATTCAATATAGTTGTAGGAGAATATCAGTTGGGTTGAGAGATTTACGAGTTGTGAGTGGACTGTGAGAAACCACCCTCTTTTGTGTATTGCTAGCCTCATCTCAGGGGTGACTAGCTATTGAGATTTGGAACAATTAGTCTACGGTTGGGTGGAACGTTAGTCCCAAGTAGTTGGTTTCACGATTATTGTTTAAGATAAGTGTTTAATATTGTACTGAGTTATTTACATCTGTTATTGGTGTGCATGAACTCCGCGTGAATGAGAATGACTTATATGCTACTGTAATGAACGGTTTAGTTGTATCTCCTGTGATTATTATCATCCTTCAGATACGCATGTTTTATGGTTATTGTTGTAGATAAATATGTTATAAATTGTAGTTGTAGGTTATGGGAAAATGGATAACAACAAAAGAATGGATTTTATTAGTAGAAGTTTTGTGTTATGTGTATTCTGCATGTATTGTTGCCTAGCTAGAGGCTAGGTACGTTACTAAAATGGTATAAAATCTTATGACAAGAGATTTTTTGTGTGACGTGACCATCTTTGGTGGTTAGGTACGTTACAAAGTGGTATCAGAGCTGATGACAATAGAGTTTTTGTGTGACATGGCTAGCTTTGGTGGTTGGGCACATTACATCATTCTTCCAAACTTGCCATCATTTCATCCATTCCCATACATTTAAGGTTTGTTCATGGAATAGTGCATGTCATTGATGTGAGGTAGATAATATTCAATATGATATTGTCTGGAGAGGATTGCACTTTATGGTCATCATTATTTTACTTTAGAATTAATTGAAGGACATTGAGAATGTAACTACAAATTGTTAGTATACTATTCAAGACTATTTTTTTTAAGGGTTGAGTTTAAGGGTGGTTCCCAAGAAGATAATTGAGCTACATTGTTGGGATACTATAAATACATTAGCCCAAGGGGACAAATATTATCACTGGACCATGGCCTACAAATGGTATGCGGATATGGAGGATGAAAAACAAAGGGACAACAATATTTGGATTTCTAGTTTAGCTAAAGTAGGTTGTGTTCCTAAAGTATTCGAATTTCGATAAATTATGTAGTGGTGTTCAAGGAATTTTAATTCAAAACATTGACTGGAGAATTTGAATGAGGTGGGAAAATCCCATGTTACCCTCACCCCCCTTACATTGAAAAGTATGTTGAGGATCCCAAAGATGACTAAATTTTTCAGAATTTATGAGGCTAGTCCCTTTTTGAATGCTCATGGTGGTGGTGTTTCTATTTTAAAGGAATATCTTGTGCACCAAACTAATAAGGGCACTAGGGCATATCAGATTGAGATTACAAAATTATAAATCCATATCGAGAGTTGGCATGGTTATTTTTTCGAATTGTCAACCAAGAGATCATCACACAGGTTCCTATGTATGTTTTGCATGTCATATATTACACTTCATATAAAGGTATGGTCTTTTCTTATGGTGAGCTCATGTTTAATGAAACTTCCCATTAATTTCCAAATTTCTAGAAACCCAAAAAGTTCTCTTATCTTGTTTATGTGTTTCTTTTCTGTAATTCATTTGAGAAAGCGACTCCAAAGGGGGATGTTGATATTAAAATAAAACCAATTAAAAATTGGTATCCATTCCATTTTTACAGGATTCAAGATGCATTTATTGGAAGATTCAACTAGATGATGGATGGTTGGACAGATAATGGATAGCTTGACATTGGAAGCTTGAACCATGCTCATGGGGAGGGGAGAGTATTTTTATGAAGAGTATTTTACCTACACATGTCTTTATGGGTTTGAGGTGAGATAATATATTTTACCTATATTTGTATGTGATTGGCTCTTTTTGTTGAATTTTTATAAAATTATAAGAGGTGCTCAATCTTCTTGAATGAAAAGAATAGGAAATAGTTTATTTCCACTCCTAGGAAATAGTTTATTTCAAGTCCTTTTAAATGTGAAAGGTTTATCGTAAGAAATATAAATCATCTAATAGAAGTTGCACAAGGTTTTCTATATTTTGAATTGAACCTAAGGTCATTTGAAGTTATGACCTCGAAGGTATCTTTAAGACCCTTATGATGGCATAAGTACGGATCTTTTTTTTTTTCCTAATCACCAAGATGAAGGGGGTGGTGATAACAAATATGTTAATGTAGAAATCAAGGAAAAAAATTTATTGAAAGTTGTAATATCATCCCAGATTATTTGCATACTTTGGTTATCTCAAATAAATCCCTTGATTTTTACTTTGAGTCGAGAAGAAATTCATTTGCAACAAAGAAATCAAAATCATTTTTTATGAGACAACCCCACTAATCAAGCAAAGAGGAAGGTCGAGAGTAAGTGGAAAAGGAGTTTTTGTATCACAAATGGTTAAGAATACTACTAATTCCTTTGATAAGTCCACATCAATCACTTCCCTAGGTGGAAAACACTAGAGCACGACTAGGGATTGTGATAAAGTGACAACAGAAGCCTAGTGAACCATAAGCTAGAGAAGGAACACATTGTTCCTTCCATCCCAAAAATAAAAAAAGGTCTCCAAAAATTGATCAAATCGAGAATCTGAAAGTGAATATGAATGACATGGAAAAGATGACCAACCAGATGTATTCCCTACTTGGTAAACAACACAATAAGGAAATAAAATTTTGATCAAGAAGGAAGGTTTTCATCCTAGTCTACCAACCATTGAGGACAAATCAATCACCCTACATCATGCAAATTTTAATCCCCAAATTAATAATCTCTAGATCGAAAGGGTTAGAGTAATGGGTAAAATATGTTGGAGAATAGAACCATGGTGTTGGATATCAATATTCTAGAGTCTAATGGAGCACTAAATATGCATATGGACATAAGGGATATCTTCTATGAATGAGCAACAACAAGATAATATAAACTTCAAGAAGAGAATAACAAAGCTTGAAGAAAGGGGTGGTAGGTGTGGAGGGGATCATCCTGGATCCTGAAGGAAAACTTGAAACATCATTTTCCTAGGGTTTAGGAAAGTCCACAAAAACCAAGTTGAGGCTTACACACCTATACAAGGCCTTCTCATAGAAATTGAATCTAGAATAAAGACTTTGATTGGCATAGGTGAATCAATCATAATCATCAAGATGATGCTCTCAAAGCCAATCTCATAGAATATGATTCTCTAGATTCATATAAATTGAATCTAGAATAAAGACTTTGATTGTCATAGGTGAATCAATCATAATCATCAAGATGATGCTCTCAAAACCAATCTCATCTAGTATCAAGATTTCATCTATACTAGCTCATACTCAGAAGGAGGTGTGAAATATTCAAAACTTCTCATTTGTCTAAGTCTTAAGAGAACACAATCATCAAGTTGATACTCTATCCAATGAGGCCATCCCTCTCAAAATAGGGGAACTTAAGAAAAATGGGGATTTATTCCATTACCAATTTATTAATCCACATAATTCATGCAAATAAAGGCATGTAACATCACATTAATGTAACATATGTCACAATTCCATAATCCATTGATTTACAAATGAGGTGCCCAAATACAAAAGAACATGCCCATCCCCCTCTTACATGTTTGAATTGAATTCTAGTATTTTTCATTAACATCTCGGTGAGGTTTATCAAAGTCAAAGTGGGATAATGGATTTTTATATGGGATAAGTAATAATAATCGTTTGGAGCAAGGATATTCTACTAAAAAATCACCTAGGAAGAGTCTTCCTCGGCCTCTAGTTGGTTTTCTACAATTTATGTTTGTTGGTTTCAGTCTCAAGGCACACTCTGTGTGCATATTTTTCAATGTTCTGGCCCTTGGATATCTTATGTGTGTATGGTATTTTGTAGTTAGTGAATCCTTGGTCTACATTTAACACATGTCCATTTGGTCCTCTAGGATATAGATTTCAAGATTTGGTGTCTTTTAGTGTTTTGGTCAGTATTTACTTACTTGGATGGGCGATGTGAGATATGGAGGTGACCTCTTGGTTTTATAAGAAAAATAATGGTTAAATCATTGACATGGTAATAATAAAAAATATTTATTGACCATATCAACTTTAGCAATTGATTTTATGGTTTTTGCATAACCACTTTATTTTATCTTAATTTATTTGTTTTTTTGGATAATCCCAAGAGGAAATAATCAAAAATAGATTTTATGACTTTAGGAAATGTGTTTTCTTAGGTCATGGTGGTGTAAAATGATGTGAAGTGGTTAAAATGAGTAGAACTCATATTGTATGTGGTGTATTTCTTTAAACCTAGTTAATTTGATCTAGGTGGACAACTTTTGGGTGATAACAAATGCCCCCAATTTACGATGTTAGGAGCACATCGTATGACCAAAATACATTGTAGTTTTCTTTTACCAAGCTATGAAAGGACCAAGGAGGGAGATAAGTGACATGGGAAGAATAAACACACATGGAAGAGTTCTAGGAGTACCACATATCAACTAGAAAGTCACAAGGTGGTGTGTACATGATCTCAATAGGGACAAGGTATGCATACCCATACTCATCAATATAACTCATGATAATGAATACAATGATGCACCCAACATAAAGGGGTTGATAAATTGAGACTAAATAAGGTCTCAAATATAATATTATGCTAGAAAAGAAGGGTTGGAGTACACTACAATTATATAAATATCCCCATATACATATGACTGGATCAAAGGTTTGGGTTTACATCATAATTGTTTCTACTCTAAGTACATAGGAATGGATGGCTTCTTGATCCAGGGGATCAAATTTTGCTCAAAATTCAAAGTGCTCAGAATCGCTTCAAATCGAACAGGAGCATAGGCCTCATCGTCACGAACCCAACACAACTCGTTTGGGTTCAAATGGACGTCGAGAGCGAGAGATATCGCGTTCTGTTCAAAATGACAAACAGGCAAAAAAAAGGGACGCTGACTGTACAGTCCGTACAGTCCGTACGGACACTGACGTGGCAGGCCATATGACACATGGCAGAAATTTGTGTGGATAGTTGGCTTGTTTTCAGCGAATGGGATAGTGACACATGGCCCAATCAATGGCTGCCACATGTCACTTATATATTGGTTTAAAAGTTATGTTGTTGGCCGGAGTCGACCTGGTGACCTCTGGGCAGGGTAAAGCCTTGGGAAGGGCCGCCCAACCGGCGTGCCCACATGTGTTACTAACATATGTATGTGTTTTAATTTATTTAAGTTTAGAATGCTGTGAAATGGGGCGCAGACTGGGCCGAGGCTAAGCCCCAGCCCACAGTTATATATGTATTGCATACGACCATTGTTATGGGTGGTTAACCCGTGGCTATATATATATATATGTGTGTGTGTGTGTGTGTGTGTGTGTGTGTTTTGTGTAACCATTATGGTATGTGCACGGTTATACATATAACATGTGACCATTGTGGATGTGTGCGGTTTAACCCTACGGTTATATATATATATATGGTTTAAACATTAGCCCTGTTGTATTGTGCACGGTCATGTGGTGGCATGTGCCCATGGGCCTTGGTGGTTAAGGGTCAACGTGTAACCGTTCGATAGTTTGTACCGATTGTGCGGTTGCACCCGGTGCTGAGTTTTAACGCTTAAATAAGCGCGGGGGCTAGGTTGAGCCAACAAGGGTGCAATTTGTCGATGCAGAGACAACAAGTTTGAAGAGGAACTTCCAGGAAGCCTATCTTCTTCAATTTTTGGCCAAACGAGGTGCCGAAAAAGCCCAGCTAGGGGTTTTTGGGCGTTCTGGAGCCATTGGAGCCATCTATTTGGAATTTTGAACATTGTAAAGCACATTGTTTATCACTTTGAGCAAATAATACAAAAGATCCATTGGAAGCTGGACCAGGAGATGTAGCCCAAGAGAGGGGTGAACTCCTTTATCATTTTTTGTGCTATGTGTTTTCTATTCACTGTTTATTGTTGTTGTTATATGCATATTGAATGAGTAATTTATATAAAGTTGTGTTGCAAAGTTGATCCATTTGCATTTTAACACATAAAATAAATCTTGCAAATAATTTCAAGAATTCAAGTCTTCTTCATTTTTAGATCACTCCTCCCAAAGGGGAGGGGGGAGGATACAACCTGAGAAGCCATGATGAATGAGGATGGGTATCTAAATATAGGAAATGAGATTGTTTTGGGGAAACTCAAAATGAGGGCTCTAAGAACAATAGAACTGAACCAATCAAATCTCAGGAACTGCATTTGAGGTTGGATCATGGATATATGTATGAATATCAACAGTGTGATGATGAGATAAAGTCAAGCATGTGATATAGTACCATTTTTTGGAGAAATGAGGAATCTCTCATATTGGTCCAAGGTAACCCATCAAGGAGGTGGATAGGTACAAAGGTTCATAGGGATAACTCCTAGAATAAAGGTGGTTATGTCGATAGGGGAAGTCCATCGACGCCTAAGAATCAAAGGGGTTCCTTAGGCCCAGAATCCAAAGTAAAAAAATTGGAGATGTATCTCTAGAATCAAAGGTTGATACTAGGATATGAGGGTGGATACCTAAAAGGAAACCCCCTCATGAGGTTCGATGCATCTCACACATGTCCAGGAAACTGGTACTATCAACTAGATCATTGAATCATCAAGTGTACAATTCTCAATCATATGATAATGAGATGAAGTCGATCATGTGAGAAACAACCAAGTCAAAGAGCATTGATCTCTCTCCCTGGTTGGTTGAAGGCACCCACCAATGAGGAAAATGAGTCCAAGGTACATAATTCTCTGATCCAAACCCCTATAATACAAGTGTTGAATTCAATAAGACAAGGCCCATTGGAATCAAGGAAATGATTAGTATTTGAATCCAACACAAGGTAGAAAGCAAGGTGTGACTAACATAGATTGACACTAAAGGGGGATGGGAAGTCAATGAGAGGTGGACTCAATACTTCCCTTGTTTAGAGCATAAATGCAATACTGGCCTAGAAGTGATTGAAAACATTATGTGAGGAATGGTCGATTACTAGGCATACAACTTTTCAAGGACATATTAGTAAACCACGGGAATAATCGGGGGTCAAAACATGGCAACAAAATATGGGTATGACTCATGGAGGCACATGAAAAATATAACAAGACTCAATATGGAACTGCACAAACTCCATGGAAAATAAATGTCACTCATCTTAAATGCTCTGAACAAGTTGTCATAAATTGAATTGAGTATTATAATAGCACAAGGTCATCCTAGTATTTCCAAAGGATTTCCAGGAGGAGGGTTAGGAAAAGGAGTTGCTTATGGTATTTCAAAAGGGGTGACAAGAGGATAAGTTAAGATATGGAATACTGAAATGGTAAATTTTCCTCTTGATATTTCAAAATGGGCATCAGGAGGATACAATAGATCTAACCATTGTGTCAAAAGACATAGTATCCAAATGAAATCCCAAAGGGGAAACCAAATGGAGATACAAAAGTGGAAACAAGGATACAAATTCCATATAAAACAACCAAATGAAGGTATGTTGAAGGTGAGAACTGCAAATGGAAGTAATCAAGGGTAGGTTCATTAGCAGAAATATCCATGGGAGTTAGTGAATGATGGAATAAAAATGAAGAATTGTCACTATATGGATGAAGTAGAGGATTTGTGATACATTATAATCAAACAAATACCAAACATATATGCAGGATTCTGGGGGGTAAAGGTTATCAACATGATGAGAAGAAATGCATGTGGCTTCAACTATGAGATGTAGAGTAACTAGACTCCCAGTACTTAATGGGATTAAATGGAATGTATACCAAAATGAAATATGGATCGTTATTCTAGGGAACCCATGGAAGGAAGGATCTATCACCAGCTAGATGGAGAGGTTGGTGCATCTACCCAAGTGAGGGAGTTCCTACAGGAATTTTTTGGGGAAAGAAAGGCAAATGAAATGAACTAAAGGGAGTTAAACTCTGCTAAATTATAGGGAACTGTAGGCTTGAGGAAGACACATGTACATTAATAAAAAGAGGTTATCCATGGTGAATTTGTATTCATAAGTCAACAAATACCAAAGAATAAATATGCTTAAGTATTTGAGATAAATGTGTGAGAATTTGTAAGAAAAAAAGTGTTCTTTAATGCTTCTTGGAAAAATGGCTTTTGGTTGAAGTATCAATGCAAGAAATTTCAACGGGATGAACTACTAAGGGGACCCAAAGTTACCCCTCCAACCAGGTCGAGCATGGGAACCAGATGGTAAGTGTGGTGTCACCAATTTATTTTTGAATTGCATAGAGTAGAATATTTCAATATATGGTATTGATCATCGATTATGGGGGGAAATGATCAAGTATGGGTAGGTGGGCATGATGCCCTCTGTTGTCTGTAAATGTAGAATGCGTGGAGCATGACCTAGATGAAAAACATACATGTATGCGCTATGGATGCAACTTTTGAAAATAAAAGGTGGTGTACCAATATGTTATTTGCATATGAGTTAGAGGGACTCAATTTCTAGGTTCTCAAATAGATTATAATTTCACCATACCAAGGATTGTTTGTGGATATGGTGAACAAATGTTCATCCAAAAAAAAATTCCATTCAATAGCATACTTGTCAAAGGAACTACGTTTTTGTGGTAAAAAGTAGGAACTGTGATGCATATCATCCCAAGTTTAATATGGTGTGGTAAGGGACTCCAATATATCTTCATCGAAATGAAAGACTGAGATACGAGAACCCACACTACCAAATGAGGTGGTAGGAGATGGGAGAGTAAAATTGGTATCAATTCCATGTGAATGCGAAGTATGGTTCACATATGAAACATATACATAGGTAAACTGAAGACTAGTGAATTAAGGTTGCACTGATGTAATTGATACCAAAGAGACATGAGGCATACAAGGGATGCTTTGATGTACATCAACAGAAAAATTTGAAAATGTAATATTTTTCAACATTTTCAATCCCATGGAAGTTGAAAGGTAAATGATTTGGATGGGATTTTCATCATGTTTCACATCATGGAGGGGCGGGGGGGTGTGCATTTCAACAATTAGTTTTCTATTGGCCTGAAAAAATGTTTCTCACTTGAGGGTGAGGTACTCTACTATAGGGATATGGTGTTCATGGAAAGAGGAATCATATTGATGAATGAACTTGAGGAAATCATAGAATTAGGGTAGTATAAGAAAATGATGAGAATAATGACCATACGTATTTCACAAATCACAGGGGTAATTCATACACAAATACTTAATACTCTTGGATGATGATTCAGGAAGGGTAACTTTCACCATAGGTGTGGAAGGACTAGGTTATAAATCATCGGTGTTAATAATTTGTTTGATTCCAAGGAGAATAAGACATTTATTGGTAGTGTGGATAGTGATATCTAAAGAGAATGGGGTTATGGATCTAGGTCCATGGTTCTAGGTCGCCATGAATTTTCTAGGCTTATTTGTGCCACCTTTCTTATTTGTTTTTTCCCCTTTGTCAATTCCTTTCCCAACTATGGGAGGAGTAGATTGGTCCTATGTAGGTTCCATAAAAGGTACAGGGGTAGTTCCTGTTGGTTGAAAAGTGGTCCAAGAAGGATAAAGAATTGGCTCAAAGGTGGGAGGTGGGGTAGGAGGGTCCAAGTACCATACATAAAACCCCAAGTACCATACATAAATGTAGCCATAACTAGTATAGTAACTATTCCCAGATGCAGAAACAAGAAAGGTATCTGGGGAAATGGAGATATATAGGGAGGATTCCCCCATGATGGAGGTGTTGAAGATGTAGGATTTGAGTACTCGAAAGTGGGATATGAATATGAACCTGTAGGATTATCAAATGATGACACCATCTAGACAATGGATAAATTGGTTGGGTAAATACAAGTGGAGGATTGTAATATGCACCAAGTAATGTTGAGTCTTTGTAGACTCTAGGGATTATGTCAGAAAAAGAGGTAATTGATTAGTTTCCATATAATTAAGGGACAACATTATCAGGATCTAGTTGAGTCTTAGGATCATTGTAAGTCAACTAATCTATGGTGACAATTTTCCCATTATGGGGGAAACTCAATGTGCAGAAGACCGAAGAGAAAACTACCTTCACGGAATACATGAAACTTTGACCCAAGAGGATGTTATAGTCCAAAGGAGAATCTATAACCTCAACATATATAATCACTTTCTTTCCTACCAATAATATGGGATAGTTATGGTATAACCCTTCTAGCTAAGAGGGTTGACCATCATATGCATGAAGAGAGATGGTTTATGGAATTATCTTAGGTGAACCTAACTTCTTCCAGAGTTGGGAAAAAAATATGTTTGTATATGCACCTTCATCAATGAATAATGAGATTCATATTGGACACTGAAACATGAAAGGCCACAGAAGGAGGTAAGTGAAAGGGTTCAACTTTGTCAATGTCAAAAAAAAAAAGTTGTCATCTGAAGGATCAGAAGCACTCAAAGAAGATAGTAAATCCTTATATTGTGAAGGAAATGTATGAAGGACTTATAGATATGACATCATTGCAGGGGATTGAGCTAAGGCATCTACTATGTTATAGTTATGGGTTTCTCGCACATGAGAGTTAGGGGCATTTTTTTGTAATGGAACCTTTGGTACCTTAAGGGGAAGCTTTACATTCATTCAAGGAATTTGAAAAGTTACATTGGTATATGTAGGAGGATTAGAAGAGTCAATCAGTTATGATTTAGGGGGAACTCCATACTTATGAGATCAGGTAGTCAACTTGACATCGGAAAAATCCAAATAAAGGATTTGGTAATTCCCATTTCCAAGAAGGTTGGAAGTGGGAGGTGGCCCAAGAGTAGTGGCCTCTGGGGTGGACACAAGACCTTGTGTTGTAAAATGGTTTATCAGCACATTTGGTTGCGACAAGGAAGGTTGGGTGGGTTGATTGTTATCCCATTTAGAAACCTTAATCACTTCCCACAAATGATGCATTTTAAGTAACAACAAAAAATCATGGGTATAATGTCCATACAAAACACAAATAGAATAAGGCTTATTAGTATAAAGGTTAGGATTCTTCCCCTATTTAGGTTGGGGATAATTACCTTGTCCTTGATTTGTTGTAGGTTGGTTTCCCCCAACACTGGTATTAGATTATTGGTTTTGATTATGATGGTTCCCTTGGTTTTGGCCATTCCTTTTTCCCTTCCCATTGTTCTTCTTTTTATTATTCATATTGCGGGGGTCAGGTGCATTTTGTTGTGCATACACTTTAGGGTCTTGGAGTATCATGATTGGAGGAAATGTAACAACTAGTAGAGGGATAAGGAAAGGATAATATAGATTCATAGTTTCCCCACCAAAAGGGTAATTATTATGAGAATTTCCATGTACATGTGGATGTGCATGGGGTGTGAGATAAAAGGTATTGGTGCCCACCTAAAATAAAGAGTGATATGAATCCTGAGGGGAGGGCCAATGCATAAAGTTACTTGGAAATGTGTGTTGGAAATACAGGAACATCCCCCAATAAATGCATTGGTCAATGCAATTATTGACCCCAAAAAGTGCATTGAAACCTATAGTTCTCCTGACAACAAATATTTGGTCTCCATAATAGATCTAAAGGATTTTAGGCCAATTTTTTCTACAAAAACCACTCAGAAAGTAACAACATACAAAATAGATCCAAAAATCTCAAAAATAAGAGGGTAAAGTGGATGTAGTACACACCCACAACTAATGATCAAGAGATGGCTCAGATTCCTAATGGAGTCACCATATATTGGTAGAAATTTGCAACAATGGTTAGAAAAATCTATAGATCTAGTGGTTGTTCTAGATAACAGACAAAAAATGGAATAACGAGATAGAAACCCTAACTCTACTTAGATATTTTATTATACAATTTACATCATTCATGAAAGAGGAAATAAACAAAAGAATGAAAAGAAATATGACCCAAGTGGATACTGATGGCCACCCACTTGTTCCACTAACTCAAAATGGTTCCACATCTTGCCAGTGTTTCTACAATTTCTCGATTCCTAAACTTCCAGGGTTGTTTTGAGGCCCTAAACAACGTTTTTTTGGCCCGGTAGCGCCCAATATATGCTCATAGGTAGATATTGGGCCATTTGTATTGTGTACTTCTCATATAGATCATTCCAATCGACTACCGATTTCTCCAAATGGAGATCGTATGCAAACATTACGCCCCTAGGAAGTTGACATATCAACTAATCACATTAGGGCACACAAACCTTTCGGCGTTTCACCTTCAACGGTTATGGTTTTGGATGTTTAGGGTTTTCTCATTGATGATTTATGTTAAAAGGCCTTTTCATCCTATTTGTAATCATCTTGTTGCGAATGAGCATAGCTGACACATCTCTCTCTTCAAGGATAAGCTACCACCATTCTAGCTATTTTGTGTGCTTTGAATTTTACAATATTTTGTTTTCCATTCATTAATAGAATCTAAGTTCAATTGTATTATTGTGTTTCTTGCAATATATATATGTGTTTCCTTGTTATATCTTTGTCTTCATTTCATTCTCAACATAATCAGGATCAAAAGAAAACATAAATGGAAATTTGATTGTTTTTAACATAAGCGATTAGTTTGATATTATATAAAAGATGTTGCAGTAGGGCTGAAATAGCCATTGTTTACAAAATTCCAAAGAGACAGAGAGGGATCATAAACAATGCAAAAATCACCCTTCCTCTATTGTTCCATTAAAGAAAATATTTGATCAAAATTTCTATAGTGTCGTCAAGTATATATCCTAACATAGGAGTTCAACAAAAAAACTTTACTAAACATAGCACTTGAATTTAATGGAGTTTTAACTTAGTGTCCACCTCTTGTTGAGTTTCATCCACAATTCACTGGTCCAATTGGAAGAGCAAATTTTGGTTTACTTCAATAGAGACTCGTGAGCCCATCAACGAAGATGGCAGTTGTTGTTGTGGAATTTTATTTCCCTATGCTTTATAGGATCTCGAATTTCCCATCGAGGTATTATCAATTGACCAAAATGTTTATTTAATTCTTTCATTAGGATCACAATTTCCTTATCATGTTTTTGATCATTATCTTGCATCTTCTACCCTAATTGAGTATGGGATTCATGTAGGGATGTAATTTATTGACGTTGATCCCTGATACATTCCTTCATCTTGGCTAATTCACATGAATTGAAATGGCACAGTGGATGGTTGCACCTCCAAATGCCTACCAACTCCCAAACAGATGTCAAACACCTATTATTTCTTGAAATAAGAGAGACCATCCACTAGATCCAAGGATGAAAAAGAGGAAAGAAGTCATAGTGCCAAGGGGTGAGGCATAATGGGGCTGACAAATGACCAGACATGGAGGTAATGAAAATCTTGTGTGTGTCCATGAGCATCCACAAAAGGGAGTTGGATGGGAGCTAAATAGGAGAAGGTATGGAAATTTTGCAAGGAATAATCCCATATGAAAGAGGGAGGGTTGCCTTCATACAAATTAATACCAGCACACGTCTTAACAGTTGCATGTTCCATGTGGTGGGCATGATCGTCTCGGTGAGGTAGATGAGAGCGAAGTGTCATGTTGATGACACCAGTGTGAGTGACAATAACAGTCAAGTCAAATCAACCCAATTTATTATATCTCTTTTCATTTTTCAAGGGGGGTTGATAAAATGAATCTCCATTTATTTTTTATTCCTATGACTCTAATTGTTTAGTACCTTTATAAACGAGAGAGTCGAATACACTATTTTGCTGTTGACGAATGTGATAATACTCCATATGTTGAAATTGTATTCCTCGTGGGAAATTCATTGATAGATTCATTGTAGGATGGGATGCTTACTAAAACTAAGCCTTTTGATCCCTTTGATTACCAGTTCAGAGTCACCTATCACTACAATTTATGGTTTAAGTTTTTCTCTAATGATTTTTAATCCAATGTAAATTGATAAGGATTTTGCTTGGTTGTTGGATGTTTTCACTAGTCCCCATTCATAATTTGTCATTTTAGTTCCATCGAGATCATAGATGATCCCCCCCTGCCCCGCACCTGTCACCCCTTTAAATGGAAATTTTATTAATAATAAAAAGAATGATTCCATTACCAATGGGAGGCTAAAATAAAATATAAAAAAACATGTGGAGGAAATCCTTGGAGAAAGTGGCTCATTGACCTTCTCCTTGAGAGGTTTAATTGTTCTTCCCAAGTGTATGTGACTGATCTCCTCTCCTTATGGCTATAAGTGGCTATGGTTGTTTCCAAAAATTATATCAAGCATAAAGTGTGTGTTGATATCTAGCGAAAATCTAGGAGCATTTACTTACTTAGATGGGTGATGTGATAAATTAAGGTGACCTCTTGGTTTAATAAGAAAAATAGTGGTTAACTCCTTGACATGGTCATAATTAAAAATGATTTATCGACCATATCAAATTTAGCAACTACTTTTAGGGTTTTTGCATAGCCACTTTAATTTATTTTAATTTATTTTTCTTTTTGGATAATTCCAAGAGTAAATGGTCAAAAAGAGATTTAATGACTTTAGAAAATGTGTTTTCTTAGGTCATGGTGGTATAAAATTATATGAAGTGGGTAAAATGAGTGGAACTCATATTGTATGTAGTGTATTTTAGTAAACCTAGTTAATTTGGTCTAGGTGAACAACATTTGGGTGATAACACCAGGAATTTCAAAGAGTTTTTTGAAGGCATGAATAATCCATTCATTGTAATAGAACTTCTCGCTTCTCTATGACAACAAAAGTACATGAAAATGAGCACCAATACACTTCTCAAAATTATATAATTATGAATTCTTTGGGATAGAAAAAATAAGAAATCCATACCATAGAGTTAAAATGCAACATGTTGAGAAATATAGTCCTTAATCTAAGCAAATGATCCCAATCAGTTGCTTCCAATTACAGGATGTTGAAAAAATCAATTCTAGGAGGAAGATACAATCCACCAATTGATAGAAGTCATGGATATTGGAAACCAAAAATCTCTTCCTTCCAACATGGGGCTAGAAGAAGCCAACAATCATAATGCTTTTCGCTAAATTTAATGTTTTATAAAGAAATTAGAATTCTAGGTGTTTTCATAAGACTGTATACATGTAAAAAAAATTGGAATGTTTTATCTATGGACCTTTCATACTTTTTTTTCATCATACAAGGGATGCCTATTTTTTGTTTGGAAACTCAGGAAAACAAATTTTGTACTCTCATTGTTTACCTCTGCTACGTCTTTTATAATATAAATTTTTCCAATTTTTATTAAAGAAAACAAAGCTTGAAGCAACTATAAATTTGGAGCCTTTATTTACACAACCATTCACCATTAAAGAACCTAAGGAACACTTATAGGATACTCCTGAGACAACATCTGAGATGAAGAAATCTCACGGATTGTTGTATGGGGTTAGGAAGATAGTTGCAAGTAATATTGATGATAGAGAATGGATGTGCCATCTGAACTATGGGAATTCATGATTAGATGCTATTATCTTGCCATGAGGATTGTATATTTATGTGAATATTTCCATCATGAGTTGCATAATTACTAGGATTTATACAAGAACTATGTTGAAACCTTTATTATAATGTTGTCTAATATGAATTAGTATAAGTGATAGAAGTAAAACATCCCCTCAAATAAGATATTGAAACAAGTGATGGCAGTTGAGGATAGTCATATTGACATCCTTTCGCAATTGATTGACACCTATGATGTGTTGGGAGAAAGAAGAAGTAAAGTTTTCTTTAAAGTTGTTGATGTTATAAAAGACTTGTAAGGACCATCAATTATGCAAGAAGAAAAAATTCTTAATAGCGAAGAATTTAAGGATAAACTAAAAATATCTAGGGCCTTCTTTGACTATGTAATTTGATGGATTGATGTTTTTTTCTAAGAAAGAAATAAGAATATGTCTTAATGATCTCATTGTTGAAAATGTGGGAATTTTTTCTTTGGTTCAAGAGAAACACATGGATTATAACGAAATCAACAAAGAAATGTTTTCATCAAGAGTAAAGGAGTAAGTTACTATGGGTCGCCTCAAGGGATATATCAAATTTTCGGTAGACAAAGTAGTTAAGGCCATTTCTAAACTTTCTTGAAAATGGTTGAATCAACTATGGTTACCAAATGGATTCAAATGAATATTATTTAAGCAACAATCTGCAAACACAAAAGTGGACACCCTTGAAAATATCACCCCACAATTTTGTAAGTTTAAGACCTCAAGTCTTCCCATTTCTTCCATTCCTCTTAGAATCATAAGTTAATTCTATCTTCTTCTGGTTATCCCATCAAGATCAACCTATGACTCATTTCCTTTGTCTCTTATTTCAGGGTTAGGTAGTTCATAGCAAAGTCTCGTTGTCTTATTTCCTTTCTCTTCAATTCATGGATGGGTAGTCCATAGAAAAGAATTGTGACATTACCCAATGTGTCACCATTTGTTGAGACCTCAACAAGCCCCAATTCCTTAGACTTGGGGAACCCCCTATTTTTTTTAAATTGTAAGCTATTAATTTTCACTTTATTGAATGATATTTTCATTTACAATTATTATCTATTTTATCATCATGTTACTTGGGTAAAGGGGGGCTTATATCTTGATGTGCTTCGAGGTTTCATAGAGATGCTAGATAATGGCATGCTTGACTCTTTCTGCTAAGATATCTTTAGTTACACATGCTTTTGGGTTTCATTCAATCAGATGCAAGTGATTCTATGTCACTTTATTCTAGAAGTTGTCCTCCTCTCTTGGTTATTTTTTAATGAATCATGTTGTTTAAACAAATCTGGTGGAATATGTTTAAACAAATCTATTGGAATTTGTTTTAAACAAATCTGTTTAAAGAAAATAATGATTTTGAATGTAGCATATCTCTATTGGGTTCTCCTTCAAAAGAGAAGCATCGAGCACTATTCAAGTGTTCAAATTAGCAATACCCCTGCTAGGGAGTAGGCTACACATTGAGTCTATTCAAAAGTTATAGATTGCTTGCAAGTTGTCAAAGTTGCCTCTATTCAACAACCTCTAGAGATTACGTTGAATTTGTAGAGTAGGCATTCATGTCCCCTTTCTTTTTAAGAATTAAAAATTTTAATGGTGTTATCTCTCATTTTAAAACTATCATCCTTGTTACTATAATATTAGGTAGTAGGGACTATGCATGGATTATATATTTCAGATTGTAGTTTTCCCTCTTACAAGAAGTTTGAAATTTTCATCCCAGGAAAAATCCTACCTGTGTTAACTTGAATGAGTACATTCTCCTAATTTAGATGTTATCTTGTTAGAATGAAAGTTCACCATGGAAATATAATTGGAACCTTAGATCGTGTGCACAAATATCCCTCTCATTAAATTTCCTTAAGAAGGGATGGAATTCCCACTTGCTTTAAATGATTATATATATAGTGGAAGTAGAGATACTATGTTTGAAATTACAATCATTATAATAGGGTCCTGCATTCAAATTGCTCCTTAATTTTGAATGAAGAAATGGTTTCAAATCTATTTTCACTAATCCATTCCTTAATCAATCATACTAGGAGATGTATCTGTAAGGTACCAGGAGGAGATATGTAGAGCAGTAGCACAATTATTATCATAATAATTATAAGAAAGAAATGAAATAGTAAGCACAATGACACTATGGATCATAAATATGATACCTTATTATCTTGAGCACGGTGTTCACTTGCCTTTTCAAGGAGGAAACCTCTAGCATAGCAGAGCTTGAGTAAAAATGATTCAACAAGACAGGATTTTCGATACTTTTTACCTCTATATATATTATTTCTATCTACTTGAGAACATTCTAGAAGAAGAACCTTCTAGTAAGTATTATTAAATTAGACGTGTTCACATTATTGCATAGGACTTATTTACTAATTATACCATTTATTACATAGAAATACATATTATTCTATCTACTTGAGGGGTTAGGGAGGTTAGGAACCTAACATTCCCTCCCCCTTAAATAACAACCTTTTCCTCAAGGCTTGAGATGTGGGAATTGTTGCAAAATGGTGGTTGGCTCCCATGTGGCATCCTTGGGTTGTGTATTCTTCCACTATAATAAAACTTCATGAATTGTGTGCTAGCAAAGACAACACTCCCATTGGGCCAGGACTGCTTGTGGCTGCAACTAGATGGAACCTTCTTCATCCAATTTTGGGAGACTAGTTTGAGTATGGAACGTGTTTCCAATCACTTTATTTAATAAAGAAACATGAAAAACTGAATGGAGCTTAGAGTGACTGGGAAGGGTTAATGTGTAAGCCACAGACCGTACTCGATTGATGATTGTATAAGGGCCATAAAACTTTGGAGAAAATTTCTAGAAATGATATGCTTTGAGGGAAAATTGCTTATATGGTTGTAGATGAAGAAACACTTTATCTCCTTCAATAGAATGGTGTTTGGAATGACACTGATCAGCTTGTTTCTTCATTCAATTATGAGACATAACCAAATTCTTTTTTAGGGTGCCTAGAATGTTAGCTCAGACTGTAAGGGTTATTTCCACATCTTGGACCTTGGAGACACCAAGCAAGTAACATAATACAGAGGGTGGATTTTGACCATAGACAACCTCAAAGAGAGTCATGTAAGTGGCACCATGGTAATATGTATTGTACCATCATTCAATTAGTGGTAACCACTGAACCCATTAAGATTTTCATTTAGATGTAAATCACCACAAATATGCTTCCAAGAACTTATTGGAAGCTTCGGTTTGACCATCAATATAGGTTGATAGGAAATGTTGAGATGTAATTGGGTGCCCTAGATCCTGAATAATTCTTGCAGGAATTTGCTTGTGAAATTTGGATCACAGTCAGAGACAATATATTGGGGCATTCCGTGGAGTTTGATGATATTGTCCATGAAAATGTGAGCCACTATGGAGGCTTTAAATGGGTGTTGGAGGGAACAAAAATGATCATATTCGGAAATGCAATCAACCACAACCATGATGACTAATTTATTGCCAGATTTGGGTAATCTGACGATGAATTTCATAGAGATATTGGTCCATATAGTAGGTGGAATACGGAAATGTTGTAGTGTGCCTAGATTTTTTATTATTTCTCCCTTGTTGCATTGGAAATGTTTGCTCCATTCATATATTTTATGAAATCTATAATTCCCTGTTGTTGGTTCAGCATGGAGTTTAGAGAGCACAATAGATTTAAATTTGGATAGTTTTCTCAAATACAAACAACCTTTATAGAAAAGCTCCTCATTTTTCCATGTGTATTTCGAAGATGCATTGGTGTCTTGTTGCAATTGTTGGATAATTCTATAAATTTTGGGATCTTGGAACCATTCAAGGTCAACTTCCTTTAATCAATCAACTATAAAGAAGGAGAGTGAAAAAGGGACCCTTCTTCTTCATATTTCCTGGAAAGCGCATCATCAACCACATTCTATTTTCCCTTATTGTAAACGATCTCATAATCATAGCTGAACATTTTAGTCAACTTCTTATGTTTCTCAAGGGATGAAATCATTTGTTCCAAAAAATATTTGAGGCTACAATGATCCGTTTTAATTTGGAAGCATTGCCCGAGAAATTAAGGATGCCAGATATCCATTGCATGCAAAATAGCCAACATTCCATTTTCATATGTGGATTTTCTTAAAGTGTCTCTCAAAAATTTGTTTACCAGTAAAGGCCAATGGTTTTCCTTCTTGCAAGAGAACTTTGGTGTCACACTCTAAAACAAAAGTCTTTGTGAAGTCAGTAAGTGCTAGTACTGGAGTCATACGCATAACCTCTTTCAAAGCTTGGAAGGATTTATCAGTGGCCGCATTCCAACTAAAAGAATTCTTATTAAGTAGGGAAGTGAGTGGGGCTGCAATTTTTCCATAATTATGGACAAAATTTCGATAATATCTAGTTAAACCAAGAAAAGGTGGAAAAAATTTAATATTTTTAGGGTGGGGCCAATCCTTCATAGCTTTTGTTTTCTTAAGATCCACACAGACACCATCATTACCAAAAATATGTCCCATGTATTTTTCTTTAGAAGCTCCAAAGGAACATTTAGACTATTTGAGAAAGAGTTGATGTTGAGAAAGTAAGTGTAAGACTTGATTCACATGGGCAAGATGGGCTTGCCAATTTTTACTATAAATGAGGATATAATCAAAGAAGACCAGTGTAAAATGACGGAGGAAGGGGTGAAAGACATGATTCATGAGACTTTGGAAAGTGGAGGGCGCATTAAACGGGTTGAAGGGAATGAACAAGAACTCATAGTGGACTTCATGAGTACGAAAGGTAGTCTTGGGAATATTGGCCTATTTCATATGTATCTGATGGTAGCCAGAACACAGATCAAGTTTGGTAACTAATTGAGCACCAATAATTTCATCCAAAAGGTCATCAATGATGGGAATGGGAAATTTATCTTTGATGGTAATTTTTTTGAGGGCTCAAAAATCACGACACATGCACCAAATACCTTCTTTCTTGAGTACCATGACCACAGGAGAAGAATAAGATCGTGTACTAGGGTGGATGATACCCGCAACTAACAATTCTTGATCAATTTTCTCAATTTCATTTTTCTAAGAAAATGGGTGACGATAAAGGCAAACATTGGTAGGAAGGCTACTAAGGGAAAGTGGAATGGAATGATCATGGGGGCCACGGGAGGGTGGAAGTCCTTGAGGGTTGTCAAAAATGGATTGGTGTTTGGAGAGGATAAGGTGTATGTTGGGATAAAAACTGGGGGATGGAGTCTCAATTGCTTAAATGGCATGGAACTGTGAAATAATTCCAAAATGACCCTTTTTGAGGAGTTTTTCCACTTGGTGTGAACTGGAAATCTTGGGGGAACCTATCGTGATGCCTTGGAACTTGTGGTGATATCCATCTTGTTGGAAGATCATGTATAATTCATTGAATTCCATGGTAATGGGGCCTAGAGTGCATACCATTTAGCACCCAAAATAATGTCGCAACCACCCATTTCAATAGCAAACATGTGAGATTTCATATTATAATCACTAATTTGTAAGTGCACATTTTCACAATCACCCCCACATTTCATGGAACCTCTATTAGCAATCATGATTTTAAAGTTATTGAATGCATGGATATAGTAATGAGTCTCTTCAGCAATATGTCAATGAATAAAATTATAGGTGTTGCAACTTCCAATGAGGATAATTACTTTTTGATGCTTGATATAGCCAATTTACTTTAAGGGTTTAGGGAGCTGAGATACCAGTGAGATCATGCAAAGATATGAGAGGTTCTACATTAGGTGGATCATAGGGTGGGATAGTATCATCGACTTAGTGTAGCACTTCACGAGGAGAAAATCACCATCATCTTCAAAAAATTCCTCAGAAATGGCCATAAAAAGATTTTTCTCCTTACATTTGTGCCCAAGAAATTATTTTTCATCATAGTTGTAACAAAGACTCTTAAGTTGGCATTTATACATTTCCACCTGGGTTAATTTTGGGACCTTAAGAGGAGGGGAAGGAGGAGCTAGATTGGGGGGGATGGAATGTGGAATAAAGGATGGATTTTTATTTGAATATCGACTAACTTATTGATGTTTTGGTAGCATCGAATGAGTACTTTCACATAGGCATGTGTTTTGCATGTGGAAGTAGTCGAAAATATTCTAGTCTTGAGTTTACTTTAGTTAGAAGGAATTAATTAAAGAAAAATTGTATTTATTAGTGAATTGAGTTATTTAAGGACATGATTAGCATGCAACATGTAATCTAAATCTTAAGTGGGTGTGAAGAGTAATCTCAACCATAGATCACTTTGAAGATTAGAAATAGATTGTAACTCATGATTATAGAAGTAAGGCTAGGAGAAGGAGGAAGACACTTGTGTTGAAGGAATCGACGTGGTCAGGACTTTGAGAGGAAGTCACTTGGTGAGAGACCAAGGTAGGGACTTGTGTGAGATACACTTGTGAGAGAATTGGTGAGATACCAAGGTTGAGGATAGCAAAGAAGAAATTTTTCTAGAAAGGAGTGTAGGAGCAAAGAAGGATTTTTTCTTACACTAGAGTGAGGAGATCTCATTGGTTTGGATGAAGAGAGTTCATCCAAGTATTGATGAGAGGGTTGAATAAAAAAGGGTTGTGATTCAATATCTTCATAGGTGGATAAAGACTTTCATCTAAAGGTCATATAGGTCAAGGAGGAGAGAGAGTAGAAGTAGGCACAGGTGGGTTTCAAAAGACAGAGACCAAAGTGAAGAACAGATTTGTACGAAGTTGGTCATACAGGATTTTCATACACATCTGTGGGTCCCATAGGAGACAGTCATGGATATCCATGGGTCAGAGAAGGACAACTCGTGGACATTCGCAGGCCAGAGAAGGAAAAGGCGTGGATGCATTGGGAAATGTGTTGGTACAAGGCTGTATAGAAGCACAATGTTTATGAAAAAATGTGCAATAGGAATCTTGCCTGCAAAATATCACAATGCACTATATTTATGCTATCACTATATTATCTAACTAATAGATGGGACCCCTTAGAGAAACTAAATTAAGTTGATTTCGCTCATTTTTCTCTAAAAACGAAATACAGCCTGGGAACAAATGACTAGATTAAATTACAATATGGTACTTTTTTCTAGTTCACATGCACGAATGATATCTTCAACGGTGATTTATGATGTTCCTCATCTTCATATTGCATAGTCTCCATGTTCTAAAAGGAAACGAAAAGGTGGAAGATCTATTGCACCAGAGTTATAACATTTATGATTACAAGTTTTAAATTTTTATGGTTTTAATATGGCTTGTGACATATTTAAAAAGGGTGGTCAAATTTCATTTCATGCACATATATATCATATAACAACGATGATATCATATAGAGGTTTCGATCTTATACAAGGCTATCACATACAAGTATGAACAAACCTAACTTACAATTAAATTCATATATGCTATGGTTGGTGTATATCACGTTGCTTGATTGGTAAGTTGATATGGTGCATTTATAAAGTGGTGACACTTTATAACAGTTATGAATGTGGTAGAGTGGTGATATATGATATGGTTGTAAGTTTGATAGTGTAATACGCATGGTACCAAATCTTAACTTGGGGTCTGAGTTGGAAATTAAGTGTTTTCCACCATGTAATGTTTGGTTGGCTATCATGTAAAGGTTGGCAAGTTTTGGATTCACTTGAGGCGACGTGAATTAATGGAGAATTAATGCACTCTATGTTGGTTTTCCTTCCTGAGGTATACCACCTTTTAGCATTTTTCTTGTTTGGAAATGGTATGTTGTTGTTAGTCGAGGGTTTTGGATTCTAAAGGTTTGGTGGTTGGATAACGATCTTTGGGATTTTCTCTCATGGCTATTTAGCTCATTTGGATAGGTATGGACATTTTTTGACTCCTCTAACATCGATTGGTGGCTTTGCTATGATAAATTTTGAATGTTGGCTCAATTTTGTTTGCATGTTGTATGTTTGTTATGAGTGTGACTCTCTGTTGGGCATTGATTTTCAAGATGTTGTGAATGGAAAGTTATTATATTGTGTGAGCTGATACAAATAAAATAGTGGTAGGATGTCCACTAGTGATACTTTCGACCTGGATTTTGCATTAAATCTTATTATACAATCATATTTAAAGGATAAAGAGGTTTGGAATGAGAGAAGCATCCTTTTCATTGTTGATTGCATTTTGGATTTTTATGATTATAGCATGTTGTCATGCACTGTGCATTGCTTTTGGTATTTATCGTGAATTTTGTTTTTAAAACAAAAAAAATGGAAACATGCATTTCGCTACCATCATTGTCATTTTGAGTGCCTATGTACTTTGTTAAAGAGGAAATACTAATCATTTTTTTAAGCTCACTGTAACACCAACTCGGTTTGTTGTGACATTGCTTTGGGCATATGAATGGTTTTTTATTGTTTGCTCTCATATACATCATGTTGTTATTAGTTTGAACCCACTTGAAGATGATAAGTTATAGTGTTATTATTCTAAAGGGATTCAAAACCAAGAGTTTCAACTCACCTTCCTATCTCCACCTGCTTCTTTTGGGATTCAAGGATATTTATTTTGGTTATTATGAAACCCTACCTTTAGTTTCCTCGACTTTGTCACCACCTATTCAAGCATGCTTGTTGGAAACATTGATTGGAAATGATGGCCTTGTGTGTGTAGTCAACATCATATTTTAGGCTTACAGTTGGTTGGCATATAGGTTTCAAATCTTGTTATTTGCAAATATTTTCGAAGGAAGCCTTACTCTGATAAAACTCAATTTTGATAGTTGGAAATATACATGAATAATATATATACCAACACAAGGATGAGAATTTCTCTATGCCCTATTTGGTTGATATTAAATTGGATTCATTATGTTATTGTGGATATATTATTTTGGTAAAACAAAGTTCAAATGGATAAGGTTCAAGAGTTTAGATATGATCCTTCCTACAAGAAATTATAAGGAGAAGTTTTTAGATTGTTTGTTGATACATTTGCTTGAATGAATTAAACTCTAAAGAATTCAAAGAAAAAATAAAAGGTTATAATTTGAGGCTTGTGATTTATCACATTAGTTGATGATTAATAGACGGTAGTTGTATGCAGAAAGAACATTGATCATTATCATTTCCCTCCATAATTTCACTTTACGCAAATTATAGAGCCCTCATTTTTCCCAAAATCATTTTATTATTTCCATGTAATGTTCTAAAAGAAAATGTGATTTTATAGAAGCCATGTAATTTGGAAAAGGAAATTTTGAGTTGGAACAGTGAGCATTATTAATGAAATCTACAGTCGAGTTTGAAGATGATATGATTATTAAACTAAGTTTGGGTAAGAATGGGTCTCATTTAGAACAGTAATCATGTATTTCCTTTTCATAAATAACATTTTTTGTTCAATATAAATCCAAATCACATCCCATATTTCATTAAACATCCTTGTTCTAGATAATGAAAATTATGGATTTAAATTGGCAGAATGATTATGATAGTTATATGAAGAGTAATGGATGGATGGCATGCATGATAGTGTGTGAACTGATAAGAGCCAACATTTTAAATTTATCTTTAGGCAAGTAAATTGATAGTTGATTAGTCTTTATTGTTTCATATCTTGATCTAAGTTTTCTTTCAGACAACGAGTTTCTTTAGCATAGGAAGCCATGGCAGATGTAGGGGTAGAAACAATTTTTGGCAAAGAGGCAAAAGGAGACCTAGATTTTATATTCATTTTGATGTTGATCCTCAAGAGTTAAATTAGTTATTCCAAATTGGGTTTTATATCTTGGTAGGTCAAGGAGGGTTTCAGCCACATCCTAGACCAGAAAGGCCTCCTTTTAAGCCTCACCCAAATTTACCTAATGTTCATGTTCTGACTCATGTTGCCCTCCAGCCAAAGGTTCTTGTAAATTATGCTTGGCAACATATTGTTCATTCCCATATAGTTTATCATCATGGTTGGCCCACAATTTCACTGTCATTGCCTCCTCCACCTCCACTCAACCAACATGCCCCACAGATTGACCATGTTACATCCCATGTGTTAGCACTGAAAATGACTTAGATTTAAAAATTTTGGTTTTGGTTAGCAACAAACTCTAGTTTAAATTATTTTTGCAATATATATATCTATATATATATATATATATATATATATGGGCTTTATGTTAAAATTAATTATTGGCCTTTCAAATTTTAGCTAATTACAAAGTCTACAAAGCTCCCAAGGCCTAGATCCAAGTTTTCAAAAATGCCAAGCTGCTTGAATGTTAACGCTGGGGTGTGACTCATTTATCCCTATCTCCAATCATCCAATTGAACATTTTAGTGCATTATATGCCAAATCAACACTCAGTACACATGTCCAAGCACCCAAATACCAATGCTAACACTTAAGGAGTTTTAAATTGGTTCTAATATGCTAAAATTTGGGTTTTTAAGAGGTTCTCGGGTATGTGAATTGTTGTTATTATATTTATCAAAAATATATTATGTCCAAGCACCCAAATGCCAAAGCTAATACTTAAGGAGTTTCAAATTGGTTCTAATATGCTAAAATTGTTAATTTTTCAATGGGCTATGGCTCATGTATCCTCTTTAATTTTTTTGTTTAACTATTACTCGAACCATAACTACT
>SNQJ01S0002490.1:138375-189087 GCA_010110895.2 Picea sitchensis
GGTTCTCGGGTATGTGAATTGTTTTAATTATAATTTGGGTTTTTAAGAGGTTCTCGGGTATGTGAACTATTTTAATTATATTTATCAAAAAATATATTGAGACTTCACTCAATTTTAAAGTTATTATATTTATCAAAAATATATTATGACTTCACTCAATTTTAAAGCAATCGGCATCAACTCTCGAAACTAAGCACCACGACATCAAGGGAAGCCCACGAAGGCGTATTGCACAACACATAGACTTATAAGGGGATGCTTGTGTATATAAACATCGATATGTTTGTTCCCCCAATGCGTGTGGTATAAACTATATGCAAAACAAATAAAACATAACGCAGCGTTGAACCGAGTCAAAACCCCTAACGCTAGTTATCAAATGAAATGCCAAGTGTTGTGAGCGTGTTTTCAACTATATTTTCTGGATCGCCATTTGCAGGTTATGTGGCAGAAGCAGTTGGCATTTTGGTCGTAACGTCAACGTATTGCATAAAGGAAGAACGAAGAGAACACCAAGTGCCCGATCATCGTCATAGGTGTCAGTGGATAATGCTCTCAGAGAAATAAAAGGCGTTAAAACAAATGTTAAAACCCTATCGCCCAATATGTGCCTGAGTTCAAATCTTATGACGCCAAATGCTAAGTTGGAAGGATGTTTCCCATGTGTTGAGGTGTTTGATCGTCTAGATGCCAAGGGAACTCTCATGAAGGAATGGATCGGTGCCACTAATCATCAGGAGCGTCGAAATATGGACCAAGTACTGCTTGGAGAGGTCGATTATTATGTAATCTTCCGGTACACAAAACAGGAAACAAATGTTCTCATTGCTACCGAGATTGCTAACACATCAAATTGATGGTCAAGGAATGCAAACAAGACGCCAATGGAAGATACGGGTATCCAAAAAAGAACGCCATCTGTCAACAAAGTGCCAAGGAAATATCACTTGCAGGGTTTAAAGATCGATATGTTTATGATCTCCAAAGATAAACGGTGAATGCCTATTCGAACCCTCATGCATCTAAAACACACAGATATATCATGACAAATCAATAGCCAAAGGAGATACAGAGGTTGGATGTAGATTTTCTTTCAAATTTCGTATTTCTGGTAGTTGAAAGGGTTTATAGCAGTACATATTCAGTTGGCAATCTGCTCTGCGTTTGGTTGCTGAGGCGATGGTTATGATACAAAGTTTACTATTCCAGAATCTGACTCATTTAATGAATCATTTGCATTGTCAAGGGGATTGTTTGCAATGAAAGCGAGCTAGACTATTTACCCTTTTTAGCACAAAAATCATTGCAAATTACAATTGGAACTCTACATTCAGTGCGTAGCCTGGTCTGTTGCACGGTGCCTTTGTGGATATTGTCACACAGCTTATGGTATAGCTCTAGTGTCCCTGCTGGTGCTTTCGCATTCTCATTGTCCAATGTGGTTGAAGTTAATTATGAGGGAAAAGGTCAGCAAAGCTATCAGTTGAATTTTGGTGAAATTCATAACAATCTTGTTTGAGCATCAGCATATGTGACTGGTGTTTTGGAAAACTCATCTGCCATTCAATGTCATTATGAGAGAAGAATCCCAGAACTGTATACATCAACTTTTGGTGGTGGTAATACTGCTGGCATTGGGTCATCTGTATATCGATCAAATCCTCATACTATTCCCTCTCTTGTGAAGCAAGGTAGTTATGAAAGATTTATGTTTAAACAACGGTGCAAAACGAGTTTTGTTGAAATGCCATAAGCACAGTTTGTTAGTAGAATTTATGCCATCTGGAATTGCAAGAAAAGAAATATCATATATTGAAGACAGTTGAAACAGAGCTTTCGCAGCATGAGCTCGCTGCGAAAGTGTTGTAGCTTATAGTTTCTCAGCTAGCACGCTGCGAAAGAGAATCAGGCTGCCAAATCATCATCAAATGGGACCTCCAGTTGTACCAGACAATCCAATTCAACTTCATGGTTAGAGGCATTAGTTATTTTGGTTCTAGATATTTAAAATTTCAAGAGATTATCATATAATTAATAAACTCAAAACTGACTTCTATTATTCAGCAGCAGACAGTTTGAGATTAGTTGCTATTTTCATGGTAACTAAATATATCCTTAAGGAGATCAGTTGGGATCGAATCCCTTAGCTGGGGATGAGCCATCTCTTTATATTTGGGAAGGATGAGCCATCTCTTTATATTTGGGAATTTTCATTGTATGAGGGGTTGGTTCGAATGTGAGAGTAGTGACATTTGGTGCATATTGTATACTTTCCAGCAGCGTCAACAATTCGAGACACCTTGCAGCCTATTCCATTTTTTCTTTTCCTCTCAGGAATATTTCTCTTTTGCTATTTAATGTGGTGGGAAATTCACCAATATTTTCCTATTTCGTGGATGGACACTCGGCCTGAATCCGAATTCATGGCCTCTCCCCATATCAAAAGAGTATGCGCATCTCACCAACTATGCTATCTCATGGGACTTTGTAGGAGTTTGTTAAAAACTGGGTCGAGGAGCATTTGTATATATTTTTCAAACTTTCAATTTAAAGGGGTTCAGTTATAGACCCGAGAGGAGCTTTAGGAGCATGCAGAAACCTATGTATGTTATTCTTGTAAGCCTGAGGGCATTTCATGATGTAATCATCTTTGCCATTAAAGATTCTTGAAAGTTGTGTTGTCAGATTGTGAACTGCTCTGTTTTTCATATCTTCTTGCTTGCATAAAACGCAGACTTTGAGGATCAGTGGCTGCCTTTGATTAATAGATTCTTGAGCAGCAAAGATTTGTTATGAATAGCCTGTTGATCATTGTTCTTGTTCAAGTACCTTTCATTCACTTTTGAAGAGAGGATTTTTGTTGGGTGAATGTTTTGCTTTATGTTTTTCTCTTTCTTTCATTTGCCATCATATATTTTTGTTTGATAACTCAGCTTGATTTCCTTTGATTTACAGAATTATTATGACTCCATACCTAATGATATATCCCTGATCTGCAGTTAAATTTACTTAAATTTACTGCCCTCTCCCTTTCTAGTTTAGTCTTGCTAATTCACCTACCAAACCTATTTTAAGAATTCAATCTTGATATTCAAATGGATATTGGGCTTACCCTTCTAGCAGTCTAAAGGTGACTCTTGGTGCTAACACCCTGTTCAATCCTTTCATGCAAACAAAAGGCTTAAAACAACCATCCATGAGCCTATGTCAAGTAAGGGTAAAAACGCAGTCACTTATCCCAAATCATTTGATAACTCCTCAATGAACCATCTCCAGCTCTCGGTGAATTTTAACCTCATGCATCCAATCAGCCAGTCACTGACAAGGCCACTCGACAAATAAAGCAAGAAGATCAGCATCATGCATCCAATCAGCCACTCACTGACAAGGCCCACTCGACAAATAAAGCAAGAAGATCAGCAAGCAGTGAGAAGAAGCTTCACATAGTGAATATGGCTTCTGATATTTTACGTTTGTTTCTCGTGGTAAACAGTTTATTTATGTTTTGACTTTGGGACGGCTTGATACTATTATCTTCATTTTTGGATAGCCAATCAATAATTATTATTCATGGTGAAAAATAATTTTTATTTTTTTTTATTATATATATATATATGGATTATTTGAGAGATACAAGGTGTTGATAAAAGTGAGGTGGTATGATTTATTATTTAAATAAATTATGGAGCAACAAGGAGGAAATCAAACTCAAAAATACTTAAAAGGATTAGGGGTTCCACCTATTAGTTATTATTTAATAAACATTTATCTATTATTATTATCATTATTTGTCCCTAAGAAAGTCAATTATGACTTAATTAATGGTAGTTTAAAACTACCACAACTTCTTTTGAGGAAGATAAAAAGTTGATCAAAGGAAGAGACAAGGGGAGAGAGAGAACAAGGAATAATTTATGATAAAGCCCTGCTCTTAAACTTATGAGATTAATTACTTTCATTCATTCTAAGTTATCATAGAGTCTTAACCATTATGTTTATGGAAGGGTCTTATTGAAGATAACAACATTCAAAGATTTGAGATACATTATTCAACAACTTATTCTAGAAAGGTTGATCATTTGATCTTGGTAGTCTGTGTATTCTGATATGTTCATGAATTTGTTTTCATTATTGATAGGGAATATTTTGCAGAGTCAGTAGATGATACTTTCATGATACTTTCATGGCTAAGCTAGTCTAGATTTCTAGTCTTAGTCTTCACTTGTTGTCGGAGTAGTCCTTACCCTCACAGGGATTTGAAAGAAAGGTTATGATTGTAACTTGGAGTGAAATTAATAAAATCACTTTGTTGATTTTGAAATCACATGTATAATCCCTGATATTATTTTCAGATTCACATTTCATTTGTTCTTTTAAATCTCAACATAGTACATATATTTTTATTTTTCTTCTTTTGTATAGTTTAATTATAAAAAAAGAGGACAACAGTGGTTCCTTGTACTTATTACTTGAAAATCAATTGATAATTTGTCTAAGACTATAAACCCTCGGTGATAATCCCAACTATCTTACCCTAGCCAAGTAAGATTCGAAAATGTTGGAGTGAGGTTCTTTGTACCTTTTCCTTTACACACAGGAGTTTCCAGGTTTGTCTGCAATGTATAATTCTCTAAGTGGGCCATTATCTTTGTTAAAGAAGCCCTGATTTGACCTTAATAAAAACATCATTGGACTGGTTTTCCCTCCGGGGTTTTCCTAGGGATTGTTTACCCAAAAATATTGGTGTTATTATGTTCTTGATTTGGTTTCCTTGTTTATGCTTCTACTGCATGTTTCATTGAGTAACCTAGTTGTGCTTTGATTCAGTAAATATATGTTTCCTGGTGCTAGGTTGAAGGAAAATACCGAGATGGTATCAGAGCATACCTAGGGTTAAAAGAAGGATATCTCAACATGGTATCAGATCCAAGATTCCTCTGAAGGGAGGAAACCAAGAGGACAGATCTCATCAGGTTAATAACCAGCAGAGGAAATCAAAGGATAGGTTTTCAGGGAAAAGTACTAGGAAAAACAAGTGTTTTCCGAGGTGTACAAAGGCATCTGTGAGTCACAATGTTGACAGTCAAGGACATCCACGGGTTGCAGAAGGATAGGCCACGGATTTTCGTGGGTCAAAGAAGGACAAGTCACAGATAGGTCGTATAGGAAAGTATAGTGTAGTTCCAGCAGAGGGTTATAAGATCAGATCTTGAAGATGGTGAACACATTGAAGATTGAGGACGGGTTAGAAGGGGCAACAAACTTCCAGGCTTGGAAGGCAAGGATTCTTCTTCTATTAGAGGAGAATGACCTCAAAGAGTATGTTGAGGTTGTGGTTGCATCTCCTACGGATCTGTAAGAATTGGTAGTTCACAAGAAGAAGGAAGTGAAGGCTAAGCAGGTGTTGCTAGAATCAATCAAGGATCACTTGATTCCGCACATTTTTTAGAAGAAATATTCCAAGGAAATGTATGATGCTTTGGTGAGTCTATACCAAAACAAGAATATAGGCAGGTTGCTACATTTGAAGCATCGACTTCAAGTCGTTAGGATGTCCAGTGAGAACACAGTTGTGAATTATCTTATGATGATTACATAGATCCGAGATCAGCTTGTAGCGATTGGTGAGATAGTACAGAATGTTGAGTTGGTGAATGTAGCGTTGAGAGGTATTTCCAAGTCTTTGGAACCTTTTGTGCATGGGATCTGTGCACGAGAGGCAGTGCCAGGTTTTAATAGACTATGGACTGATTATGTTCAGGAGGAGACCCAGTTAGAGTCCAGGGATGGTTTGAAGAGGAGCCATGATGAGAACTTTTCCTTTGTCAGTCGGGAAAGGAAGGGAAATTTCAAGTTCAAGGAAAGGCAGTGCCCACATAGGAAGAAGGGGGGAAACAAAATGCAATCACAGTTAGTTGCGTTAGCAAAGGCTCAAGTGGACAAGTTTTGCAAGAAGTTTGAATAGACAGAGTTATTATTGGTTTATCATAATTCTATGGAAATCATATCAGTTGATGCATGGTTGATAGATATCGGAGCCACATGTCATATGATATGAGCACGAGAGGTGTTCGAGAGCTTGATAGAGTCCGACTCGGAGATGCATGTGGAATTTGGTATGGGGACCAAGCATGCGGTGAAGGGATTTTGAACAGTGTCATTCTAGATAGATTCATGAGGCACATTGAGATTGTAGGATGTGTTATGGGTGCCAGAACTCAAGAGGAGTGTGATCTCAGTCTTAATGATTGAGAAGAAGGGATTTGATGTAGTGTTCCAAAGTGTAAAGGTATTTATCATGCCAAGAGGATCTAGCTCAGACAAATCATTTGTCTTTGGAGTTAGATAGAGAAAATTGTATAGGCTAAAGGGCCATCCTATGAGAGCAATTTCCAGAAGCATAGTGATAGAGAACAGGGAGTAGGTAGCTTTGAAGGTTGAGAAACTCATAGGGAGTCAATCATCAAATTTAGGTGGGATGGAGCAGCATTCCAAGTCAGTCAAGAAGGAGTCATGGTACGAGATGGACATGCAGGATGCTCAGGAGTAGGAGACTTCTAGGAGCATGTTCAGAGGCAGTGAGTCTTCAGAGACAAGTCAAACCATCATGGCATAGATATATTATGTTCCATAAGGAGCATCCAATCAAGTATATTAGAGAGTAGGCATGGTAGCGGATCTAGTAGCGAAGATAGAGAAAAATCTAGGTGGGAGAAGTAACTTCCTCGCTAAGAGGGATTGTTGATGTTTTGGTAGCATCGGACAGGGACTTCCACATAGGAATGTGTTTTTCATGTGGAAGTAGTAAAAAATATTCTAGTCTTGAGTTTACTTTAGTTAGAAGGAATTAATTAAAGTAAAATTGTATTTATTAGTGAATTGAGTTATTTAAGGACATGCTTAGCATGCAGCATGTAATCTAAATCTTAAGTGAGTGTGAGAAGTAATCTCAACCGTAGATCACTTTGAAGATTAGAAATATATTGTAACTCATGATTATAAAAGTAAGGCTAGGAGAAGGAGGAAGACACTTGTAATGAGGGAGTCGACACGGTCGGGACTTTGAGAGGAAGTCACTTGGTGAGAGACCAAGGTAGGGACTTGTGTGAGATACACTTGTAAGAGACTTGGTGAGAGACAAAGGTAGGGACTTGTGTGAGATACACTTGTGAGAGACTTGGTAAGAGGCCAAGGTTGAGGATAGCAAAGAAGGAATTTTGCTAGAAAGGAGTGTAAGAGCAAATAAGGACTTTTTCTTACACTAGAATGAGGAGATATCACTACTTGGGTGAAGAGAGTTCATCCAAGTATTGATAAGAGGGTTGAATCACAAAGGTTCATGATTCAATATCTTGATAGGTGGAGAAGCACTTTTATCTAGAGGTCATGCAGGTCAAGGAGGAGAGAGAGCAGAAGTAGCCACAGGTGGGTTTCAAAATACAGAAACCAAAGGGAAGAGAAAAGTCGTATGGATCTTGTCGTATGGGGTTTATGTATACATTTGTGAGTCTTAGAGGAGATAGACGTGGATATATGTGGGTTAGAGAAGGAAAAGTCGCGGACATCCACGGTCCAGAGAAGGGAAATTCATGGATGCATTGGGAAACATGATGGTACAAGGCCGTACATAAGCACATGAGTTTCCAGGTTTGTCTATAGTGTATAAT
This sequence comes from Picea sitchensis, assembly GCA_010110895.2. NCBI lineage: Eukaryota > Viridiplantae > Streptophyta > Pinopsida > Pinales > Pinaceae > Picea > Picea sitchensis. The sequence goes on from SNQJ01S0002490.1 coordinate 146,043, forward strand.
TCTCTCAATGGGCCATTATCCCTGTTACATGAGCCCTAATTTGACCTTAATAAAAGCATCATTGGACTAGTTTTCCCTCTGGGATTTTCTAGGGGTTGTTTACCCAAAACTCTTAGTGTTGTTATGTGCTTGATTTGATTTCCTTGTTTATTCTTCTGCTGCATGTTTCGTTGAGTAACATAGTTGTGCTTTGATTCAGTAAATATATGTTTCTTGGAATTAACTGCCTAGTGCTAGGTTGAAGGAAAATATCGACATGGTATCAGAGCATACCTAGGGTTGAAAGAAGGAGATATCAACATACCAAATTTTCTTCCTTTTCTCAGTGAGTGGCTTCAAGCTAGGTCTAGGGGTGAGCCATTAGGATGTGATATTAGATGCCATCCTTAAGGCCACTGATAAAGAATTCACGAAAGAAGGTTCCTAACATGCCTTCAATTTGAAAATCCAATTTCTCAAAAGCAGTGATGTGCTTTTCAATTGTATCAGACTATTTAAGCTTGGTCAAACAGCCCAAATGATGAGTGTCTATGTCAAAGCATTCATAAAGGTCTACAACAAATTGGGTCCAAAAAATATAACCTCGGTATGAATTTTTATGATATTTCCACCATTTCCAGCATTTTGAATCGAATAGAGGACACTGACACAAGGTTTGATTAAGTCATCAGTGATTCCATGCAATGAGAAATAATGTTCCATTTGAGTGACCCATCCTGTGGGGTCTGAGCCATCAAATTTATTCACCTCAACTTTAGGAAGACACAAGTCACAAGAAAGGGGGTTAGAATGAAAGGCCATGGAATGGGATGAGTCAATTTCCTCTTGGTGTGAAGGTTGTTCAAAGGAGATAAGACCCTTGAATTAACGAACCTGTGTGGTCATGGATTTCGTATTGGCAAAGAGGTCTTCAAGTGCAGTGAGCTTTGAATTTATGGTAGTAATGTTCGAAGTAACTTGAGTGAAATTGTGATTGTTTTGGGTTTTAGTTGCTTTGAATTCATTTTTGAGGTGGTTCAACAACTTGTCTAGGGAAGTGATGTGGTTTTCAAAGTCTCGGTTGTGGGTTTCCATCGGGGAGAGAAGCGGGCAAGAACAAGGCTGGTGGGTCCACACAAAAGGGATTATGAGAGAGTGATATCACTATAATCAACACGAAAAGAGAAATATAGTGATATAGGTACCAAATAAGGGGGGAAAAGAGGATGGGTGGATCCACACAAAAAAAGGCTTATGAGAGAGGGGTACCACTACGATCAATGTGAAGAGAGTAATATAGTGGGATAGGTCCCAAATAAGGGTGATGGTGGGACCACTATACACTTTTTTTAACTCCTACAGAATTATACTCATATCTGAATAACACTGCAATGACAAAATGCCCAAATTCTTAATAGTAAAGATTGTGTAGGAATTTTGCAACATGGATGCAGGAAGCAGGGTTGCCCACACTGGATGTGAAAATTTCAACATTATTTCTTTTTTTTATGTTTCATAAGAAAGGGTTAGGGTTTTGAGGGTTCCTAAGGGAAAGTGAGTTCCCTGTGTTATAGCTCTCTTATATACTTGTGAGGTCCGATAGTATTACTTGGCCTAATATCTCAGGGCTCTAACTAAGGAGGGTTAACTATATTTCTATTTTGTTATGTTTCATAAGAAAGGGTTAGGGTTTTGAGGGTTCTTAAGGGCAAGGGAGTTCCCTATGTTATATCTCTCTTATATATGTGTGAGGTCCGATAGTATTACTCGGGCTAATATCTCAAAGCTCTAACTAAGGAGGGTTAATTGTACCCTTAGTTGTACTACCCAATTACCCATGTATGCAAGAGTATTATTCCCAAGTGTTTTTATCGGTGCCACTATAACAGTCAAGTGGTCGAAGGATTGAGCTACAACTAGTTTCAGGATACCTATAGGACTCCTGATATACTCGAGGGTATGTGGAAGTGAAATTCTATGTATAGGTATTGTCTGATGAGGTACTACTTAAAGGGGCACCAATAGGGGTTACATTGATTTCCAACAAGGAAAAACCATGTGTAGTTCTTGTGTGTATTATTCACCAGCCTCATTTTTACCCTCTTAATGGCAGATTGTTGTGTTTTATAGACGTCGGAACACATCTCTAGCCTGGAAAAAAAAAATCTAAAAATATGTAGAGGAAATAGCTCTGATACCACTTGTAAGGTACCAGAAGGGAATATGCAAAGTAGTAGAACAATTATTATCACAATAATTAGCAGAAAGAATTGAAACAATAAGCAAAATGAAACTATGGATCCAAAATATTATACCTTTATTATCTTGAGAACAATGTCCACTTGCCTCTTTGAAGGGGAAACCTCCAGCAGAGCAAAGCTCGAGTACAAATGATTCAACAAGACAATATTTTAAATGATTTCAACCTTTATATATACTATTTATATCTTCTTGAGAAAATTCTAGAGGAAAAACTTTCTAGAGGTGGAATCTTCTAATAAGTCTTCTTACATTAGGTGTGTTCACATTATCACATAAGTCGTATTTATTAATGACGACCTTTATTACATATAAAAACATATTATGTGGTCTACTTGAGGGGTTGGGGAGGTTAGGAACCTAACAGTATCTATCTATATTTTGAAAGAAAATGTTGATGAAATTAGGGTGAGACCATGATCTCAAATCTAAAATGCTTACCATGACACCAAGTCAAGTCTCAACCCAAGGGGAGTGAAGCTGTGATAATTTCAATTTGGGTTTTTTCAAGTAATTTGTATACCTTCATTTACATGTCGTTTTGTTCCAAATGGATTATTTGCAACCTCTCTACATGGATCCTAAGAAATAGGTGAAGAAAAGTGAAAGAAAAAGACGGTGACTATTGGAATGGAACCTCAACCTAAATATCCAAAGTGAATTATCATTGCAAACACTTATAGTCACACATGCATCAAAAAATCCCTTTACAGTTGGGAACTCTTTCATTTGATTTAAGAATGAGACAAGAATCCCAACACATGCTAATCCAACAAAATAAAAACAAGATGATGTTACTATTATGAGAAACATTCAAAGATCCCAATTGCATAACATAGATACTATACAAATCATATCCAATTGTACTAAGATGATCCAATGGATCATTGAGCATACTAATTTTTATGCAAAGAAAATATTCAATGATGAACGAAGATGCATTTCCTCCTTCCTCCCAAGAAATCTTGACACATATTATAATTTTCCTAGGGTGGACTTGCATATGACCCATGTTGACGCCCAAAAGCGCAACATGGAATCCCTGCATGCAAATGGGTTGCAATGCCTTATTACTTGTATATATTTAATAATATACTAAATAGGTGGGACCCTGTTATGTGAATAATGATGAAATACGCTTTGTTTTTCTTTGATTTGCGCTCATGACTACCTTGCAAAAATAATTCTGCAGTTTGAAATTCAAAACTGCTTCCCAAGTGAAATGGATGAATATTGGGTGCGTTGGCAATTTAATTTGAAAAAAATAAATGAAAGGGGGAAAATGTGTATTTTAATAAGAATCTTGGTTTATTCTTGATACACATATATTTTGACTTGTTGATTCAAACCCCAAGCACGATCCACATATAGTTATGGTGTATTGCACTTATGGTATACTTGTTATTATCATGGACAATTGATAAGTTTTATGAGATAGAAAGCCTTCAGTAGCAAGGAATGTGGGACATTACATGTTTTGGTGCCAAGTCTTGAGTATACGTTAAGATTTATGAGTTTAATGTAGGGAGGCAAATCCGATTTTTGGATTGAATTTTTATGTGGCAAACATAGTAGACTATGTGTTGGAAGTATTGGGTGTGTGCGTACTTGTCTCTAGTTAATGGAAATTAATGCGGGAATCGGAATGCAAATACTGCACATTGCTCTAACCCTACCTCGAGGTCACCACCTTCACTTTGTTTGCACTTGTGTTGGTTTATTTGGCTGGTGTTGCCTCTTTTTTGTTGGGCCTTGGGAAGAATAGTGGTGTTTGTTGGTTTTCTGGAATTCTCCTTACATGTATGTAAGCTCTTACCTCTCCATTCATGAACTGTAGCTCTGCTTGAAATAAAATCATGATGTTGACTCTTAGATTTTCTTACAGACTGTGTTTCTTTTCCAAAGTTATAATCAATGTATGTGGGTATCATGGCTGTGTAAATTGCATTCAAATGGAGGTTCCTCCCTGTTGGCATTTAAATTTCTCAAGCTGATAATAATGGTCTAAATTCCTTTATGTTTGGATTATGTGATTGTGTTGCGCCCAAAATGAATGTTGCTTATGTAGCTATGACTATTGACAAATAATTATGGCAAGATTTTTTCGGTTTCACTCATCTTTGGGGATTAAAATTCCATGGTTTTTTCTCTGTGAAACAAAAGAACAATCGGTTTTCTTTTGCATAACTCCATACCCTTTACCCAGTCTTTGGAAGACTTGCATCTCCTTCAAATTATATTTCCACTATTTTGAATATATGTGAGACAGATGTATTTTCCTTGCGGCCACCATGAGAGGTATGTGGAAAGTCTGTTGTGGAAATAAATGGTTAAATGGTTTTTTTACAAACCCTTTAGGGATTTTTTTCCTTTACGTTTTCCCGGACTTTGATTCTTTTATTTGATGTATGGAAATTAGTAGATTCGAACTCTGGTCTTGATGTATGTTATAGTGTTAACCCAACAGTGGGAAATATTTTTTATATGCATTAAGTATTGGCTCGTTTGTTATTTATCCATGGGGGTTTGGTCGATTTTGAAGTTATATGATGTTAAAATAGAACGATGAGCACCAGTTTCACATGGGGTTTCGAACCCAGTTTGTTTATACAACAAGTATTGAGGTTGTGATGCAAGCATTGTATAGTGAAAGGTCGATGAATTTATGTGGTGTTCTAAGCCTCCCATGTGTGCTTGATGTAGTCTAGTTTCAATTTTTTTGAATGACTGTTAACATTATCTTATAAAAACTCTACTAATTGAGAAGGAAAAGGGAGAAATTAAAGTTGTGAAGTTTGACAATCCTGGAACTTTCCTGGGGTTTTATATTGGATAATATAAAAATTGTTGTGTCTTGGATTTGAATTATTAACAGAGAAAAGTTTTGGCAATTGATGGTGATGATGATTTTCAATAGATGTTATTGCATATAATAGAACAATAATCGTCTTTTTCCCTTTCGTTATCTCACTTTTCGCTCATTATATTCCCACCACCTTCCCAAATACATTTAAAACATTCCATGTTCTATTATTATGAATTACATTTTTTGAAAAGAGAAAGGATTAATAACAAAAGAAAAGGCTAGCTAATGACTGGTGTTGGATGTTTGGATATGGATACATTTTCTGTTACTTTTGCATTTGCTTGAACAACATTTGTTGGTCGCTTCCCATACATGCTACCATTTTTCTCTCATTATAAGCCCCTCATATTCCCAATAGTCCTATCACTCCATGTTCAAATGGAAATTGATTGTTTTGTTTGAAAAGTATTGATGGATAGACTGCATGTGACTCGATTGTGAATAATAGAGCCAACCTTTTGATTTTATTTAGGTAGAGTATTGATGTACGGATTGTTAAGATTTTTCATAACACGATTGGAATATTGCTTCGGGATGAGTTTGTTTAGCAGAGACAATAATGGAAGAGGTGATAATAGAGTCAAAGGAAATAATTGGCAGAGAGGCCATAGAAGGCCACGATTCTCAATACATTTTGACGATGATCCACAGGCATTAAATCAACTCTTTCAAGCTAGGTTATTCAACCTAGTTGGCCATGGGATTCTCCAGCCCCGGCCTGAGAGACATCCTTTCCATCCACATCAAAACTTCTATGGTATCCGTGTTCCCCCCACGTTTCCATGTAGCCAAAACCACCTGCCAATGATGGTTGGAAAGAGACTGTCCATCAGCATGTAGTTCATCACCATGGTTAGCCTACTGTGTATTTTCCACTAACTCCTCCACTGCCAATAAATCCAAATTCCTAAGTTGATCGTGTTGTCTCGCCAATACAGTCCTCACATGCAAGCAAAAATCTCAAAACTTCCATGCCCAAACCAGAGATTGATAAAGGGAAAAAGGTGTACAATTCCTCTAACTCTTCCAAGAATTCCTCTGAATCATTATCCTCCCATCTTCACATCAAATACAATCGCTTCCATGTCATCAACGAGATCCATCCTCAAGGTTCCAATTAGCCTAAGGCTACAACAAAAATATAAAAGGAGGGCAATAGTGGAAAGAGGAAAACTTCCATAGCAAGTATGGATTTTGATGTTGTTATTGGCATGGAAACAGACTGTTTTTTTTTGGACAAAAATAATATATTTAGAAAAAAAATTAGACAACATGGATATAATCATGTTCTATTTTGTTGATATTAAAATATTTGATCATTAGTATGAGGATGGGAGTTACAAGGAGGATGTTTGAATCAAATGTTTGGGGTTTTATACTTCATGTTTTGGTGATTATTAAAAAGAAACTGAAAATGAGAATCGCAAGGGGTCCCATCTATTTAGTTATTATTTAATTAGACCCTTATTTATATATATTATTATTTATTTGTCTCAACTAATTAGTTAAGTTAATTAAGCTTAACTAAAGAAAGGTAGTTGAACTACCATAACTTATTGAGAAAAGATAAAAGCTCAATAAAATGAAGAGACAAATGAGAGAGAGAATAGAGGGAGAAATTATACTATAAGGTTTTCTTTATACTTGTGAGATACTTCCATTCTTCATTCATTATGATTTTACTACAAGGCTTAACCATCTTGATGACAACAAGGTCTTATTGAAGGCAAGAGGATTCAAAACTGAATCATATCTTTCAGCAATTTGTCTTTAAAGGTGTATGATTTATATTTGGCAGTCTATGTGTTCTTGTTTGTTTATGAATTAAATTTTATGACTGATAAATAATATTTTGCAAAGTCAAGTGACATCATTTTGTGGCAAGATGATCCAGATCTTTAGCTTGAGTTTTCTTTTGTTGTCAGAGTCTTTTTGTATGGTTCCCATCGAAGGATTCTAAATATGACTTTGGTCCCTACCCTTGCAGGAGTTTGTAAGGAGAATTCAGCTTTGTATCTCAGAATGAAATAAATATAGAAATCTTATTTATGATTTATGTCTTACATGTGTATTCTGATGATTTGGTTCATATTTTTCTTTTAACCTTGCCTCTTATCCATGTACACGCTTATGTAATTCCTTGATTATTTATTTATTTTTCACAATTACATATAACATATATAAAATCATCATTGGTCCCTTGTAATTAATACCTACGGATTAAGTGATTTTTTTTTGTTTTAAGGCTATAAACCCCGGGTGATATTCCCAACTATCTTGCCTTAGCCAGAAAAGATTTGAAAATGCTTGAGTAAGGTTCCTCATACCTTTTCCTCAACATTTATTTGGCGACCATACTAGGGAGATCTTACATATCTCTCTGGTTGATTGTATCATGATTATCTTTCATTTTTCTATTTTGAATGATTAATCCTTTACTGATTTTCCCATGACAGTACCCGTTACAAGACAACCCAAAATTGGAAACAGTCTTGATGACCAAACCAACATTGCATTGACTTTATTCAACATTATCAACATTATTTTAGAAACTGCTAGTACTCGTGTTGAACTTGAACGCTCTTGGGAAGTAATTGAAAGGGACATAAATATTTGTGAATGTTGGGAAGCTAGGAAAAGACAACCCAGAAATCAACACTAACCTCCCTTTTCCTACCTCCTTGATCTTTTATTTCATGACCTTTAATCCTCGCATCTCTCAAAGGAGAAGAGGGTTGTCCCCTGAAGCTACCCCTATTTTTGAAATAGGAAGGAGGAAAATTGTCTTATCAACACAACAAAGTGTTCTTAAGTGAACCTTATCTGATTCTACCAGTTCACCTTTATCACACATGTATATCACTTTCAACATGACATTTGTGGGTAGTGGTAGTGGCACCGGAGGTGCCTCCTCCTCACAACCTTCTGCTTCATCAGTAATTGGTAGTATATACATTCATCAATTCCCTATTCAATCCACTACCAATCCTGCTAAAGTCGTAAATAAATATGGGATTTTCCAATTTGAGGAAGATGCTACAACCACCCCATGACACGTATCTTCTCCCTTGAATCTTGCACCAACTACTCACCCACTACCAAAATTCAAGGAGCATTTACCTAGGTTTTCGAGAAATAGTATCGTTACCACAAACGAACACCTGGTATCATTTTATAATGTTTGTCATAACATAGGGGCTAACGATAATGACACTTGCATGCATTTATTTGTCAACTCTCTCGAAGGGAAAGATGCAAAAGATTTTGTTTATCTCCCTCGCAAAATTATTCCCACTTGGGAAGAATTGCTTTATTGGTTCAAGTCCACTTATGCATAGTCCAAGAGTCCAGCTGAGAAATTAAGGGAATACAACAATATTTCCTATAAGGATGGTGAAACCATTAAGTCTTTTAACCTTCGCTTCACCAAATTATATAATCAAATCCATGAACTAATCCATCCTCAAAAGCAGGTTGCTTTCATGAATTATTATAATGCATTGCCTTCTCCTTATCGTCATAGACTTGAAGAGAAGGCTATTGACAATCTTTGTTCTGCCCTTCAGACTTGCCTAGAATATGAAGAGAAACTCAAAAGAATGAGTCTCCCTAAGGGAGACTTGGTTAAGAAAACAAACATGTCTTCCCTATTACAAATAATTCAAGATATGAATAATAGGATGATATCTTATGAACGAAAAGGAAATTCCTCTTCCCTTTCCCCTCGAGATTCTTATTCTTCCTTAACACCTTTTAGGAATACTAATGAAAACACTTTTCAGCCAAAGACAATAATGGCTCGCAGTTGGTGTAACTTATGTGAAGTAAATCATGAAGAAAGTACTTGCGAAGTTAAGAAAAATTCTAGAGATAAGATCTTTGGCAAAAGGCTTGATACCACAATCGTTGTTTTATATTGGGTTGAACCAGAATATGTTATGGTAATCAATACCAGGAATAAATATTACACTGCCAAGGGAAAATATGAACTTCCACGCACTTCTTCCACCCCAAGCTCATCTTCTCAAAGTGTTGATATGCAAGCTGTCAGAACTTCGGATAATCAAGGACTGTCTTCTCCTCTTCCCTCTTATAAGTATAATATCCTTAATCAATTGGCTAATATCAAAGTCGATGATACTCTTTTGGACATGGTTGTCATCCAAGAACAACAAAAGAATCTCAAAAACTTTATGGAAGGTAAAATTTTGACCATAGCCAATCTATTTGAAGAGTCAAGGGAAGAGGATTCAACTGTAAATAAGATAGGTGTAAATAATTTTAGGAACCCTGTAAAAAAAAACCCTTTCTATATATCTGTAAAAATCATGGATAAAATAGCTCATTGTTGACTAATTGATGGCAGGTCCGGTCCAAGTGTAATGTCTAAAATTATCATGGAAGAGATTGGCTTATCATGCACTAACAAAAATTCTAGAAGCATGCTCTCTTATAACAGGTTGCCGCAATCAACTATGGGTGAAATCAATGATGTAACCTTGGTTTTGTGTGCACAACCCAAGATAAGAACAACCCTCAACATCCAAGTAATCAATATTTCGGTGAGTAACTATTCAATTATTTTAGGAAGGGATTGAAAAACATTAACTGGTGGATACCTTTCGCTTGATGGAACACATTTATCTGTCCCTCAGAACAAAAATAACATTTTAGTTCTTAGGGAAGGAATAATTTCACCGTATATAGAGAGTGTTCCCCAACCTAATGTAAACTATCTAAAAAAGGAAAGTTGGTGATACCATTTCCTTGAATATTGGGACATCCGAATCTCCAAAGATCATTAAATTATGTGCCCAATTTTCTGAAGAAGAGAAAGAGAAATTCACAGAATTACTCCATGAATTTCAAGATGTTTTTTCCTGGTCATATGAGTATCTTCGTGGTTTTGATCCTGCTCTCATAAAACATGTCATTCCTATCAAGGAAGGGGTAAAACTAGTTAGGAAAAAACAAAGACCTATTAACCATGCGCTCCAATCCACCATCATAAAAGAATTGGAATTTTTTTTAAAAGCTAATATAATCTTTCTAATTAAATATTTTGACTAGGTTTCAAATCTGGTCCATGTCCGGAAAACTACTGGCCAGATCAAATTATGTGTCGATTTTCGTGCATTGAATAGAGCAAGTATCAAAGACCATTTTTTTCTTCCTAATATGGAAATGATTTTACAACAGGTTGCAGGGTCTCAAATGATGTCCTTAATTGATGGTTTTTCTGGGTATAATCAAATCAAGGTAAAAAGGATTGTTAGATATAAAACCACATTTACCACACGTTGGGGCACATTTTCTTATGAACGCATGCATTTTGGCTTGTCTAATGCAGGTGCCACCTTTCATAGAGATATGCAAATAGATTTTGACAACCTAATCAATAAGATTATCCAAGTTTATCTTGATCATTTGACTATTTATTCTAAAAACCGGTTGGATCATTTTGGTCATCTTAGAAAAGTTCTCACGCGATGCAAAAAATTTGGCATTTCTTTAAATCCCTCCAAATATGTTTTCGGTGTCATGAAGGGAAAAATCCTTGGTAATATTGTTTCTAATTTAGGAATAAGTATAGATCAAGAGAGGATTACTACCATTCTAAGCCTCCCTTCCCCCACTTCCAAGAAAGAAGTTCAAGCTTTCATGGGCATTATTAATTTTGTCCGTAGATTTGTTCCGGATTTTGTTGTCATGGTTAAACCAATCCATAATATTTTGAATCAGGATCGTTATTTTTATTGGACAAATGATGTCGAGAATGCCTTCCTTAGGATTAAGAAAGAAATCAACTCTACATTGGTTCTAGGAAAACCGGATTTTGAGAAATATTTTATTATATATACCAATGCCATTGAGGAAGCAATTCCTGCCATCCTCTTACAAAGTGATGACCAAAACAATGAAAAACTTGTAGATTATATGAGTCAAAGTTTATCAGATAATGAGATCAAGTATTCTTTTATTGAAAAACATGTTTTTTCTCTTGTCAAGGCTATAGAAAAATTTCGCCATTTTATTTTGGGAAAACATACGTAGGTAAAAGTCCCTTTGCATGTTGTCAAGTTTATGCTTTCACAAACTTATCTTTCAGGAAAAATTGCACACTGGCTTTCCAAAATTCAGGAGCATGATTTGACGATCATGACTTCGAAGAAAATCAAGGGATGATACTTATCCCTTCACTTAGCTCAGAACCATGAACCAAGTGAAGAACTTGGCGATCAAGATAATCCTCTTTCAGCGCTATTCTATATTGAAAATTAAAATATTTTTATAGCTGAGCATCCTTGGTATAAAAATATGGTGTATTATTTGTAGCATCAAAGGTGCCCAGATAACTTGATCCTCACCAGAGAAGGAGACTCTACCTTGAAGCTTCCAAGTATATCATTTTATGAGACTTTTTGTTTAGGAGATTTGTTGATGGTTTGTTACTTAGATGTGTAAATGATGAAGAAGCACATATATTGTTACACGAAATCCATGGATCAACAACTTCTATCATTCACATCAGTAACCATTTTTCTGCTAAGGCTACTATTTTTAAGATTATAAGAAATGGTTACTACTGGCCCTCGATATTTCGCGAATCATATAAATTTGCAAGATCATGTGATAAGTGCCAAAAATTCACTGGAAAAGAACGCCTCTCTACCATGCCTTTAAAACCTGTCCTTCTGGATTTCCCTTTTTCTAAAGGGGGCCTAGAATTTATTGGTCCTATTAACCCTCCATCTTCTACAGGGCATATCTTTATTTTGACAACCACTGATTACTTTACTAAGTGGACCGAGGTTGTTCCTCTTAAACACGCATAGGATGAGAAGCTAGTTTCTTTCCTAAAATCTAATATATTTTCTAGATTTAGCATCTCATTAGAGATCATTACGGACAATGGACCAGCCTTCATTTCTGCAAAATTGACTCAATTTATGGTTAAGTTAGGGGTCAAACATTTCAATTCATCTTCTCATTAACCTCTGGAAAATGGGCAAGCAGAGTCCACTAAAAAGAATCTGGTTAGGATCCTAAAGAGAATCATAGAAAACAAACCTCGCCATTGGCACACACTTCTCACTTATGTTATTTGGGTAGATCGCACAACCACCAAAGAAAGTACAGACTTTACTCTCTTTCAACTCGTATATGGTCAAGAGGCTATTCTATGTACTGAGCTAGAGATTTCTTCCTTACGGTTGATGTTACAGACTGAAGAATTAAATTCTTCTAATGTTCCCCAAAGGATAAATGCATTTTTAGCCCTATAAGAACAAAGGAATTTTTCCTTGGAGAATGTAAAAAGAAGGCAGCAAATGGTGAAAAAGTATTTTAACAAACGAACAAAGGCTGTTGAATTCAAGATTGATGAAAAAGTCCTACTATGGGACTCAGACCATGCGAAAAGAGGGAGACATTCGAAAGTCTTATTGTTTTCTTTTTACTTTGGGTTGTTGAGTTTTTAATTTCTGTTGTTTGTTTCTCGTAATCATCAGAAATGAAGTCTGGATCAGTTTTTCCATAACAATGTCATTCTATAAGTATCGTTGATCGATGAAAATAAAATACACATAGTTGTCGCGATGTCCTCCTTTTGAGACACCGTTGAAATATCTTTTTTCTTTCAATACTATTGTAGTATAGTTAGTTTTGTCTTCTTCCTTGTTTCTGTTATCCCTTTCTTCCCTCCATCCTGAGATTCAAGAGAATATCATAAGCATTCTCCTTGAAAGTATAAAAAACATTATATTTTATGTCTTATTCGATTGTTATGCACACAAGACAAACTCCCCTCATACATATCACTTTCCATAAGTTATTCTCTGAAGTCTTGTCTCATTATTTCCCTTAAACCATCTTTTTCCCCATGTTGCAGGAACTATTCTTTTCAATAGTTTTTCGATCATATACCTATATTGGTTTGCGAAACCAAACATTTTGAGTTCTAAATTTGTTGAGAACATATTTCCCTGTGGATTCGCTCATTAGTTGATGCCCAAAATCGCAACATGGAATCCCTTCATGCAAATGGGTTGCCATGCCTTATTACTTATATATATTTAATAATATACTAAATAGGTGGGACCCCATTGTGTTAATAATGATGAAAGACGCTTTATTTTTCTTTGATTTGCGCTCATGGCTACCTTGCAAAGATGATTCTATAGTTTTAAAGTCAAAACCACTTCCCAAGTGAAATGGACGAATATTGGGTGAAAAAACAAATGAAAGGGGAAAAATGTGTGTTTTAATAAGCATCTTGATACACATATATTATGACTTGTTGATTCAAACTCCAAGCATGAGCGACATATGTTATGGTGTATTGAACTTATGGTATACTTTTTATTATCATGGAGAATTGATAAGTTTTATGAGATACAAATCATTCACTAGCAAGGAATGTGGGACATTACATGTTTTGGTGCTAAGTGTTGAGTATACGTTAAGATTTATGAGTTTAATGTAGGGAGGAAAATTCAATTTTTGGATTGAAGTTTTATGTGGAAAACATAGTGGACTATGTGTTGGAAGTATTGGGTGCACTTGTACTTGGCTCTAGTTGATGGAAATTAATGTGGGAAATGATGTGCAATTACTGCGCGTCTCTCTAACCCTACCTCGAGGTCGCCACCTTCACTTTGTTTGCGCTTGTGTTGGTTTCTTTGGCTGGTGTTGCCTCTATTTTTCTTGGCCTTGGGAAGAATAGTGGTGATTGTTGGTTTTCTGGCATTCTCCTTACGGGTATATAAGCTCTTACCTCTTCATTCATGAACTGTAGCTCCACATGAAATAAAATCATGATGTTGGCTCTTAGATTTGCTTACAGACTGTGTTTTCTTTCTTAAGTTATAATGAATGCATGTGGGTATCACGACTGTGCAAATTGCATTTAAATGGAGGTTCCTCCCTGTTGGCATTTAAATTTTTGAAGTTGAGAATAATGGTCGAAATTCCTTTCTGTTTAGATTATGTGATTGTGTTGTGCCCAGAATGAATGTTTCTTCTGTAGCTATGACTATTGAAAAATAATTATGAAAATAATTTTTTGGTCTCACTCATCTATGGTGATTAAAATTCAAAGGTTTTTTCTCTGTGAAATAAAAGAAAAGTTGGTTTTTTTTTGCATAGCGCCATACCCTTTACCCATTCTTTGGAAGACTTGCAGCTCCTTAAAAATATCTTTCCACTGTGTTGAATATATGTGAGACATGTGTATTTCCCTTGTGGCCACCATAAAAGGTCTGTGGAAAGTTTGTTGTGGAAATAAATGGTTAAATGGTTTTTTTACAAACCCTTTATGAATATTTCGCCTTTACGTTTACCCAGACTTCGGTTCTTTTATCTGAAGTATGGAAATTAGTAGATTCGAACTTTGGTCTTGATGTATGTTATAGTGTTAACCCGACCGTGGGAAAGATTGGTTATATGCATTAAGTCTTGGCTCGTTTGTTATTTATCCATGGGGGTTTGGTCAATTTTGAAGTTATATGATGTTAAAATAAAACGATGAGCACCAGTTTCACATGGGTTTTCGAACCCAGTCTGTTTATACAACAAGTATTGAGGTTGTGATGCAAGCATTGTATAGTGAAAGGCCAATGCCTTTATGTGGTGTTCTTAGCCTCCCATGCGCATTTGATGTAGTCTGGTTTCATTTGTTTTGAATGACTATGTTAACAACCTCTTATAAAAACTCTACTAATTGAGAAGGAAAAGTGAGAAATTAAAGTTGTGAAGTTTGACAGTGATGGAACTTTCCTGGGGTTTTATATTGGATAATATAAAAACTGTAGTGTCTTGGATTTGAATTATTAACAGAGAAAACTTTTGGCAATTGATGGTGATGACGATTTTCAATATATACTATTGCATATAATAGAACAATAATAGTGTTTTTCCCTTTCATTATCTCACTTTTCGCTCATTATATGCCCATCGCCTTCCCAAATACATTTAAAACATTCCATGTTCTATTATTATGAATTTCATTTTTTAAAAAGAGAAAGGATTAATAACAAAAGAAAAGGCTAGTTGATGATTGGTGTTGGAAGTTTGGATATGAATACATTTTATGTTACTTCTGTATTTTCTTGAATAGTATTCATTGGTCACTTCCCATCCATGCTACCATTTTTCACTCATTATAATCCCCTAATATTCCCAATATCCCTACCACTCCTTGTTTAAATGGCAATTGATTTTTGAGTTTTAAAAGTATTGATGGATGGATTTCATGCGATTTTGTTGTGAATATTAGAGCCAGCCTTTTGATTTTATTTAGTTAGAGTTTTGATGTATGGATTGTTAAGAGTTTTCATAACATGATTGGAATATTTCTTCAGGATGAGTTTCTATAGAAGAGGCAGTAATGGAAGAGGTGATAATAGAGGCAAAGTAAATAATTGGCAGAGAGGCCATAGAAGGCCACGATTCTCGATACATTTTGACATTGATCCACATGAATTAAATCATATTTTTCAAGATGGTTTCTTCAACCTAGTTGGCCATGGGATTCTTCAGCCCCGAACTAAGAGGCCTCCTTTCTAGCCACATCAAAAATTCTCCAGTATCTGTGTTCCCCCCCATGTTTCTATGCAACTAAAACCACCTGCCAACGATGGTTGGCAAGAGATCGTCCATCAGTCTATAGCTTATCACCATGGTTGGCCTATTATTTCTTTGCCACTACCTCCTCCTCCACTTCCAATAAATCCAAATTCCCAAGATGATCATGTTGTCTCTCTAGTACAGTCCTTACATGCAAGCAAAATGCTCAAAACTGCCATGCCCGAACCATAGATTGATAAAGGGAAAAAAGTGGCCAATTCCCCTAACTTTTTCAAGAATTCATTTGAATCATTATCCTCCCATCTTCACATCAAAGAGAATCGCTCCCATGTCATCAACGAGATCCATCCTCAAGGTTCCAATCAGCCTCAGGATGCAACAGAAATATCAAAGGAGGGTAGTAGTGGAAAGAGAAAAACTGCCTCTCATAGCAAGTATGGATTTTGATGTTGTTATTGGCATGGCAAAAGACTATTTTTTTTGGACAGCAAGCATATATTTAGACAATTTTTTGGACAACATGGATATAATCATGTTCTATTTTGTTGATATTAAAATATTTGATCATTAATATGAGGATGGGAGTTACAAGGAGGATGTTTGAATCAAATGTTTGGGGTTTTATACTTCATATTTTGATGATTATTAAAAAGAAATTGAAAATGGGAGTCACAAGGGGTCCCACCTATTTAGTTATTATTTAATTAGACCCTTATTTATATATATTATTATTTATTTGTCTCAACTAATTAGTTAATCTAATTAATCTTAACTAAAGAAAGGTAATTGAACTACCATAACTTATTGAGAAAGGATAAAATCTCAATCAAATGAAGAGACAAAGGAGAGAGAGAATAGAGGGAGAACTTCTACTATAAGGTGTGCTCTATACTTGTGAGATACTTCCATTCTTCATGCATTCTGAGTTTACTAGAAGGTTTAACCATATTGATGACAACAAGGTCTTATTGAAGGCAACAGGATTCAAAACTGAATCATACCTTTCAGTAGCTTGTCTTTAAAGGTGTATGATTTATCTTTGGCAGTTTGTGTGTTCTTGTTTGTTTATGAATTAAATTTCATTATTGATAAATAATATTTTGCAGAGTCAAGTGATAACATTTTGTGGCAAGCTAATCCAAATCTTTAGCTTCATATTTATTTTGTTGTCAAAGTCTTTTTGTATGGTGTCCATTGGAGGGTTCTAAATATGACTTTGGTCCCTACCCTCGCAGGGGTTTGTAAAGAGAATTCAGTTGTGTATCTCATAATGAAATAAATATAAAAATCAGATTTTTGATTTCTATATCACATGTGTATTCTAGTTATTTGGTTCAGATTTTTATTTTAACCTTGCCTCTTATCCATGTACACGCTTATGTAATTCCTTTCTTATTTATTTATTTTGCACAGATACATATAACATATATAAAATCATCCTTGGTCCCTCGTAATTAATACATGTGGATTAAGTGATTTTTTTTTTGTTTTAATGTTATAAACCCTGGGGTGGCATTCCTAACTATTTTTCCTTAGCCCGACAAGATCTGAAAATGCTTGAGTAAGGTTCCTCATACCTTTTTCTCAACAACCCCTAAATGGGTAAGAGATTTTTCCCAAACAAAGAACTATCATATAATCAACAATAGTTGGTACGGGGAAGGTAGGTAGTTCAAGTCTAGTGGGGATTATATTATACTACCAATATGAGGGTGCCTTAGATGTATGCAATGGATTTGGTAAGTAGGCTATATGGTTAAAATGGATTCAAACATCTCAAAATAAGCCTAGGTTCCCCTTATGCACACCATACTGAAAGAAGGGAAAGTTTTCAATTGTGTTGCAATCATGTCTCATACTTTGACCAATATAATTAGAAAGGAAAAGTATCCAAAATAAGATGTATAGCTTGAATTTTATATATCAACATACCTTCTATATATTTTTTTTGTTCACAATGCATTCCTTGGGATGGGATGTAAATGGGACCCAAGTTGACCTCTAATTCAAGTATATTGTCAAAATATATGGAAGTAAAAGTATATGTGTCACTATGCACAAATATGTGATCACTTCTTTGCTCCCCTATAAAAAATTATTTTCTCTAAGAAATGCATGAGGCTATCTAAGGAAGTCATTCAATTCTCATAGCAGATTGGAGATTGGTACTTGGATGAAGGATTAACCTATATTAGGATATATGGAGCAACCAATTATCCCCATGCCTTACTTATGAATGTGACATATAGGCTACTCATTAGAGAGATTTCCTATTAGATATCTCTCCATGTTTTTAATGCCCATTTATCTCATTATCATATTAAGTTATTTCCTACATAACCTATTTACATAGGAATGTATGGAATAACTAACTTGATGTTTGTAATAATGGAAGAAGACAGTATGGAACGGTATAAATTTGATAAGGAAAGATTACATATACATAACCCATTAAAGGTAGTAGATAATCATCATACTTATGCAAGCATTGTTTTTCCATATTCTCATGAAATGAATCCAGATCAAGAAGCCAAAAGGAGAGAACTTACCTACAAATAAGTGCAAGTATGTATTTGACAATTTCAATAAGCTTTGAAAGAAAGAAAGAGAAAAGATAAAGATGAAAAGTAAGCATTAGAAATTGAGGAACAAAGGAAGAAGATATTGGAAGAGGAATAACAAACGAAAAGTGTTGAAATTGAAGCATAAATAAGGTTGTTGAAGAACATGCCCAGAAAAACAAAACTGAAGAAGAGGCAAAATAAAAGATAGTAGTAGTGATTGAAGAAAAAATTGAGGTAGATATTGATGAGAAGAGGATTTTGGAAGAAAAAAACTCAAGAAAATTATAAATGGGGATGAAGATAAAAGAAAGAGATTTGTTGAAGAAGAAGAAAATAAAAGAGAAGCAAAAGCAAAGACAATAAGGAAAAAAAAAACAAAGCATTACTACAACAAGGGGAAGAAGAAGCTTAAAATAAAAGACTTGAAGAAGAAAATAAAAAAACAAGAGGGGTGGTGATGGATCATTGAGCAAGCAAACCCCTATCAATACTATGTCCACTTTGGTGAAATTTATAGGAAGAGAATTACCATGTCCTATGGGCCCAAGCTTACAACAATTTATACAAAGATATGTGTTCATAGATGTTGTTTCCCAATTATAGTTTTTTTTTTTCAATAGAAAGAAGAAATAGATAGTCCAATAAACTCATAAAAGGAGTAAGTTCACTATTGATCAAGACTTACTTCATATTGTAGAAGCTATATTAATGTATGTGAATGAAATTGATCCTATAAAAAATGTCTCTATTGGAGTGGCAATAGCTCAATCAAATCAAATCAATTTTATTAATATGGACAAAAAGTTGGAGGATTATAAGAGAAGGATAGAAATTCTAGAAAACCATGTTGAATACTATAAGCCAGATAAGAGAAGCATTGTTGAATTTAAAGAGTATGCCTTGTAAATTTAATATGAGATCAATGCAACACAAAGGAATTTTTATAAAATGGCATAGGATTTTAAAAGTCAATGCTGGGAAATAATTTATCTCTCCAATTGAGTACAAGAATGAAAGGGAGAACAAGAGAGAGTGAAAATCTATTATGATCTATTGAAGGAGTGGCATTTGGATTTTGAATATGTTACTCTAGAAATCCCAAGAATGAACAAGAAAGACATCCTCATCCATAAAATTGGGTTGGAATGTTTGAAAGTCTCTTGTTAGAACGTGTTGAGGAAGAATTGAAGACTTTGAACAACAATGGTGAGTTGTGGAGAAGAATGAAAGAAAATGTCGCATACCATGTTTTGGAACTGGGGATGTATTATTTCCCCAAGCTAAAGTAAATATAGCTTTGGAGGAAAGATAGAACCAAGAAAATCATGAAATACTACATATCCTAGGCATTAGTAAACCAAGGATGAAAGAATATATATTTACTACAACTAGGGATATTAGCTTAATAAACTCCCCCTTAGAAAAATTAGAATAAAGTTTAGACAAAGTAGAGCATAGTGTAGCTTTGTTTAAGTCCACAAAAGAACAACATAATTACCCACACTCTCACTACTTTCAAAAATTTTATGAGGCATGGAAAGAATATGTAAAGGACAAAATCAATTTATAGGGGAAAGATTGCTAAAGTTGAGTTGGGAAGGCGAAGGGTCAAGAAGTTGAAACCTTTCAAATTCCCATACTCCATGTTTTGTATAAATAAGATTTAAACTAAGAGGAATGGGGATTTTTTTCTTGACATGTAATTGATTTTATTGTTAACTGAGGAGCCAATGTTGGCCAAGCATTTTTTTATGACTTTTTGTGCTACTGTGAAGTAGTGTGGATCATTCTTGTTGTTCATTATGCTCCTCAGATTTGTGAGAATTGATGCTCATTTATTGTAGATTATTCTCATATATATTAAGATTATTCTTGATTTACCTTTAATCTTGTGCTAACAAGTGGATATGAAAATATAATTTTCAGTAAAACTCAGCGTTGTCATTTATATAAATATTTATGCAATCTATAATTTACAACGAATTTCTTCCTACTTGTAGGTTTTCTTAATCTTGTTGTTTCATATCTATTAATGATTTAAACACCCCTAGATAGGGTAAAATGGATTAGTTTATTTGTAGAACTACATTTTGCATTCACATCTTGAATTTTTCATTTTAAATTTAAAATCATAAAACTAGTAATGGCAACTATATCATAAACTAGAGGGTTTTCCATTCCAAATGGTGAAATGTCTAATTGGGCTCTTTCCCTGGGTGAACCTGTGTGGTTGAAGAAGGGAATTTTCTTTCTTGCATCAACATGGTGTCTATTTTTTTGAGATTTCATAGTGAAGAGGATAAGCAAAATTAAAGTATTTTTTGTTTTAATTTATATTTTAGTTTCAGCCAATAAGGCTAAGAATTCTATGAAATAGATCCAAGGAACCTCAAGTAAATTAGGTGAATTTTCTGAATTGTTTAAAAGTGAAAATTTTCAAAATTTTCACATGTATAATATTTGATTTGACTAATATTGTTAACTTGTGAAAAGGGACTTTGGTATTTCATGTGTTCTATGCTTAGAAGAGGCACTTGACCTATGATAGTTTATTAGGTGTGAAATCTTAGTACTCTTGGGAGAATCACTTAAACCCTAGAAGGGTGATTTACTTGATTTGTTACCAATTTTTCTTTGAGGTGTGCATTATATTTGTAAGGATGACTACTCTCAATATTAGAGAGTGTGGCAAGTTGGAAGGTGATTCCAATTTTACACATTGGGTGTACATGTTGAAAATTCTATTGGATCAAAGCACCTACCAACCTAAAATGATTAGTCAAGAAAAAAAAATATGCCAAGGCAAAGAGAATCATTCTTAATTTGGTGAAGGATCATTTGATCACTCACACTGCAAAGAATAAGAATGACAAAGAGATGTATAATGCTTTGATTGAATTGGATCATAGTGTCAAAATATCCAAGAAAAGGCTCAAGAAAAATGATCCTACCAATTCACATGAGTTACATAGATTTAATGGCTAGCCACTTAGGGAGGATCACATAATTGAGATATTAGTTGGATATAATAGGGGGGGAAGTGGAGGATGATGGCTCAGTTCCCATTTCTTTGAAATGGTTTAATCCATATTGGAAATCCTTTGTCCAAGTATTTATGCTCATGAAAAGCTACCATATCTTGAGAATCTTTGGGATGACCTTATGTGGAAGAGGCAAGGTTAGAATTCAGTTCAAAAAGAAAAAGTGAAGTAGAATACCTATCCCTTATCAGGAGGATGAGGAATGGAAGCAAGAAAGGACCTAGGAAGGGTAAGAAGGAAGAATGAATCCAAGGAAATAAATATATGAGTCATGTGAAGTGTTTTAGGTGTCACTAGAAGGGACATTATGCCAACCAATGTCCAAAGAAGAGATGGAATGCCAAGCAACAAACACTATTTTTGGAGACTACAAAGACTATAGCTAGAGTGCATGAGTTAGCATCCAAGATTGATACTTCCTTCTCCATGGCCTCTTGTTTATGTACCGACATTGTGTTAGTTGTTGGGTGGTATGGGGATAGTGGGGAATTAAGACATATGACTTATGAAAGGAAACTCTTAAGTACATTTTCATGAGCAAGAGAGAGGAATGAGTGTGGAGTTTGGTGATGATTCCACTTATCTAATGAAAGAATTGGATATGTTCTTGAGTTGAATGGTGTTTTGTTTGTCACTTGTTTAAAGAATAATATTCTTTCAATTTCTTGTAAGGCATGCATTCATATTGATAATCAATTATTATGGTATAAAAAATCCATGAATGTTATCTAAATGTGTGGTAGATGGTGCCTTTTATAGGTTACTAGCTAATTCTATGGTGTTGGTGTATGATGGGAGAAAATTGGGTGAGCCTACCAGTGTTGAGGAAGTGTATTGCAAAGCATGTATTGTGGAATGCCTTGGAGATAAGTTCAAAACCTATTAAGGATTAAATGATTGATTCCAAGCTAGCAGTTCCTAAGAGTATAGAGGAGTACCATGATAAGTTTGTTATATTTTCCCCAAAAGACAGAGTTGACCTTGATGAGATTTTTACTCTAGTTACGAGAGGATTCTCTCTTAAAGAGGGAGTTTACCTTATTGATGTTTTTTATTTATTTATTAGAGGTTTTTAGGTGCATGGGAAAGATACCCATCTTTTGATTTTCTTGTAGGGCCTATGTGGGATGTTATTTGCACTACAAACCTAGCTTCTTAGGATGGATGAGACTTGTGAGGATTTTTGTATTTTTTTATTCCACTTGGCTTGGTCATATGTATATATGGGATTATTTTTGCAAGATGTTCTTAACGGATTGTGATATGGTGTGAGAATATTATGGCCCTTGAAGTTGACTTGTCAGATGATATATTTTGGTAGGTTGTTGTTAATCTAGGGTTATGTTCCTCCATCTTTACAAATCACCATTTTTCTTTGTAGGTTTTATATGCAATGATAGTATATTGATTTGTTATAGACCTTTGGTGGGATTCGTGATTGATTCTAAGACTACAGCAAATGCATATGAATAGAAGGTATATCTAGTTGATATTTAGAGGGATAAGCTTGGTGTTGGTGTAAATAGTTTCCTCAAAAGAGGGAGTGTTAGTGTTTGGGATGCTTCAAAAGTGTTTATGAAATGCTAGGGTTGTGCTTCATGTGATGTGTGGTGCATGGTGAAACCTTATCCCCTTGTTGTATCTTAGATTTTTTTTGTTGATTGAAATCTGGAGAGCTTATTATATCTAGATAATTATAGACTTGGAATCTATATAAGGTTCCTAACAATGGCCCGATGTATTTTAGGGTGTTGACATATTCAACCTTCCAAGAGGAAGGACGTATAATATGAGGAATGTATGATAGTTTCCACTAAGTAATGTGTAGAGTGTTAAATATGTAGTAGGTTTGTGTTTGACCATACGTTAGTGGATGATATGTTGAACTCATAGATAGAGTTGTTCCACTCATATTCCATAACTCTTTGCAAAAATTTCCTGTGAATTTTGGATTGTTTTCAGTTACTATTAATTTAGGAAATCCATGAAGTCTATAATTTTCCTTCATCAACACTTCCACCACTTGGATTCTAGTACATGTACATTGAATTCCACAAAAAATGTGCATATTTTTGTATCCTATCGGTGACCACAAAAATGGTATTCTTACCTTCTAATTCTGGAAAACCTGTAATGAATTCCATTGATATCTCTTCATATATTTGAATAGGTATGTATAAAGGTTGAAGTGAACCTGGAGCCTTGAATATATCTCCTTTATTTCTTTGGTACACCTAACATTCTCTTACAAATTTTTGAATATATTTCTTCATTCCTTCCCAAAAAAAATATTTTTTAATACTTGTATATGTTTTAAGGAACCCCAAATGTATCTCCATTGAAGAGTCGTGAAACTCACTTAATGTTTATTTATTCAACTTTTATTGAGGGCATAAAAATATTCTACCCTTGTACCAAAATATATCTTTTCCACTCCCAACATTCCATAGAGTAATTCCCTTCTTTTAGACATAATAAATTACATACCTTTAAAACCATAATTTGAAGAATGTTCTACATGATGACATTGCACCTGATATAAATCTAAAATTTCTACAACTATGAGTCTGAAATTTTGGTCTATGGTAAACTGATGTTTCTTCTCTGCAATGCCATGGGTTTCATTAAATTCTAATGTGCCAAGAAAAATGTATGGTAACTTTCCCAAAAATTGTTGATTTTGGCCCTTTCAAGATAGTGAACTTGTACAAACTACCATGTGTCCAATTTTTCAGATCTACTTCTAAATTTTAACCTAAAATACTATATCATGTACTCTATTAAATACAATTGGTTTCACTCAATTTGGATATTTCGAGAACCAAATATGACTATTTTACCGAGAACACTTATTTGAGATTAGTTTTAGGGCTAGTCAAAACCCTAACAGCATATAACTTGAAAATTATAGTGAATCAAAATATGAAATTTCTACCACAAGTAATTTTCTATGTTGAATTATCATCCAAAAAATGTTGTTATTAGAAACTTCTTAGAAAAAACATTATAGAAAAAATTCCAATATGACTCGTTTGAAGGAACCAAACCCAAGGATCGTATTCTTTGAAACAAAATGTTATGCACCCAATTCCCCAAATAGCATAAGAATATAAAGAAGAATTAAATCCACTCCTTGATAATTATAAAGAGTCAATGAATTAAAATTTAATTTGAGGGGTAAGGGTAAAGGCTCCATGTGTATCAAAGTTCCCAAAGATGTAATCTTGGTTGTGGGTGGCTATGAAATCATGCATGCCAACTAGTTTGTGCTACCCTTCTGATACTTTATGACCAAATGAAATTGTTGTAAGAACCCCATCTATTTTAAGTGCCTGTTTTTTTGTAACTTAATCTAGTTCTGAAAATAGTGGAGTGGTTGGTGATCTATGTGGATGATGGCATCCTTGACCATCAGATAATGCTTCCACTTATTTACATCTTTGTACCAATGCATAGAGATCTTTTTCATAGGTAGGGTAGTTGAGGACTGCCCCATTAATACTTCAGAATGATAGTAGACAGACCTTCCTCCTTGCATCAAAACTACTCCCATGGCATACCCACTTGCATCTGTCTCCAATTTGAAAGGATTTTACAAGTTTGGTAATGTGAGAATTGGTTCTTGATTGGCATGTCTTTTAATTTCATATAAATCCTTCTATTGATTCTTCTCCCACTAGAAACTCTTACAACTCATTGTTATGGTGTGGAGTGGTGTAGTTACAACTGAAAATGAAGCTATGAATTTTTGCAAGTAATGTGTTTCCCCAAAAAATATCCTAACTTTAGTGGCAGTTGTAGGAACTAGCCATTTCATGATGTCCTCCATCTTGGTGGGATCTATCTTGAGCTCACATCCACCGATCACATACCCCAAAAACACCAAAGATTGTTGATCAAACACACATTTATTGAGATTGTCCAGCAGTTGGTTCTTCTTTTGCGTATTTAACACATGCATAAGATGTGATATGTGCTCCTCCCAAGTAGCACTATAAGAAATTATATCATCCAAATAGACAATAACAAATGAAGCTAGATAAGGGTGTAAAACATCATTCATTTGTCTAATAAATGTAGTTGGTGTCTTGCATAAACCAAATGGCATAACCTGTTGATTTTTCAATAATCTAGGTTCAAGCATGAAGTTCATTCCAATTTTAGCATTTGACTTGAACCATAGACAATTTCAGTTACACCATTAACAATTTGTTGCAGCAACCAAGATCACAAAAAGAAACACAATGCACAAGTACACAAGAATTATCCTAGGAAACCCATCCAATCCTTTGTTATATTCTTCAAGAGAAATACCTCTCACACCATAAACCTAGCACACATTCGAGTGCTCACAAACCCTAGAAGACTAGCACCCAAGAGAGGTGCGCACTTTTCCCAAGAACAAGTACTTGTTGAAATTTCCAAACTCACACTTGTGTTATGATTCCTCAATGGGGAATTTACCTTTATTTATATTAGACTGAGATTATAAAAAGTAGTGTCTATTGGCACAACATGGTAGACCTCAATAACTCACAATAGAATTAATAATTACCATATTAATTATCTTTTACATTAATTATATTTCACTTTATGGTGGGGCCGACCTGCATGCTTTACATCACAAATAGGGTTACATATAAGTCTGACTCTTGGAAAATATAGAAAGGGATATCATACACCCACTAGTGCTCAGCCACTAGGGGAAAATCCATATGTGCTCAGCCACAGGGATGTCCACATTTCTATGTCACTGCATCTCACAGGAGAATCACACTCACTAGTGCTTAGCCACTAGGATCACGTTCACCTGTGCTCAGCCACAAGAACGTCCAACTTAGCAGATCTCTTTCTCAATGTGTCTCACAGGAGAATCACACTCACTAGTGCTCATCCACTAGGATCACGTTCACCTATGCTTAGCCACAAGCATGTCCAACTTAGCATATCTCTTTCTCACTGTGTCTCACATGAGAATCATCTGGAGTATCATATCATCTCAACTCTTTACATAGAGGAGACCAGTACATCACTTCATCTTCGTCTCAGAGAGAACGACATACCCAACTCATGGGCTTCCTCACCCCGCACAGGGGCACACAACATTCCATCTCCGTCTCAGAGAGGAACCACACACCCATCTCATGGGCTTCCTCACCCCACACAGGGGCACAACGTTCCATATCTGTCTCAGAGAGGAACCACACACCCATATCATGGTCACACCCAACTCATGGGCTCTCTCTCAGGTTGACTCACTCAGTCTGTGTCCTGGAGGATGTCTCACGCAGTTGTAATCATCAACACTCCCTCTCAGCTATGGAGGCATTCTCCACCAGGCCAAGTCTCTCACGGAAGTACTCGAACTTCGTCTTGGTTGTAATCATCAACACTCCCTCTTAGCTAGGGATGTATTCTCCATCCAACCAGTTTCTCACAGAAGTACTTGAACTTCGTATTGGCAAGCGATTTGGTGAAGATATATGCAATCTTTTCATGTGTAGGAAGGTATTGTACGTGTACTGCTTTCCTCTGCAACATGTCTTTGATATGATGATATTTTATCTCAATGTGTTTCAATCTATCATGAAACACATAGTTCTCAAAGAGCTTCACACAACTCTGGTTATCACAATGAATAATAATAGGATCCATATCATGATCAAATAAATCTGTCAGAAGATTGTGAATCCACAATGCTTCATGGACTGCCACACTCAATGTTATATACTCTTCTTCTATGAACTTAAGGTCACAGAGCTTTGTTTCTGTTGCACCAGAAAACCATGGAAAACTCCAAGGTAAAACAACAACCGAATGTTCCCTTCCTATCCACTGTACTCTCTACTCAACCTTTATCGGCATATCCCTGCAAAATCAATTTCACACTTGGAGGCATATCTCGAGCCATAACCAACTATGCTTCGTAGATATCTCAACACATACTTCACATCAATCCAGTGTGTATGTCTCAGCTAACTCATAAACTAATTGAGTACACTCACAGCATAGCATATATCAAGTCTAGCGTTAACCAGATACATAAAATATCCAATCAACTATCTATACAAGTGTGGATCAATCTCTCTTGAATCACTTATATTCTTCAAATCCATTACTACAAGTGTGGATCAATCTCTCTTGAATCACTTATATTCTTCAAATCCATCACCATTGGTGTAGGCATGGATTTGCATTATGTCATACCGAACTTTTTCAATATCTCCACAGTATATTTTCCTTGACTCAGGAAAATCTCATCTGTCCTCTACCATACTTCTTGTCCCAAGAAGTAGTGCATTATACCCAAATCCTTCATATCGAAATCAAAAGTCAAAGATTGTTTGTATCCAACAACACGGCTTCCTGAATAAGTTATCAAAATCAAGCTCTCGTCACCAACAATGTAATAATATAGGTTTGGATCAGCAACACTCTTGTTGAAATCCAAACTCATCAAGAATCCATTCATCTGATGTAATTTCCAACTCATGGATGCTAGTATGGATGAAAGTGTATCGGGCTTACTGGATCAAGTGTCTCATCATAGACAACTCCCTCTATTTGTGGGGATCCTCTGGCTACATATCTCGCTTTGTATTTCTCGACACTTCCATCAATTGCATTCTTGATCTTATAAATCCACTTGGAAGTGACCACAGACTTCCCTTCTGGTCTTGGAACAATATCTCATACATCATTCTTTAAGATATATTGGTATTCTTCTGTCATGGAATCTTTCCATACTTGTTCACATGTCACTTCTCCATGACAAGAAGGCTTAGAATCAATGATGTGGCTCATGGTTGAAGGGTAGCTCGAAAATGTATTTTCTCTCTTAGGATGTGCCTTGAGGGGATTGTATGTTCCTATGCCTCTTGCAGAGTTTGTCGAGCCTAGGCAGGCCTTTTATGCCCTACTGCAATATCTCTTGGCTTATCAACTAGAGCAACTGGATCAGCTGGAACAACTGGATCAATTGGAATAATGTATGTCTCCATCTGAACTGTTGAAGGGGGAGAAGGTATTGTCTCACTGTTAATATCCATCTGAGATTCTATGGATCTTTGAAAGGCTATCTCTTCTTCAAAAGAAACATCTATTGTTGTCTCAATATGTCTCTGGCCAGGGATGTAGATCTAATATGTCTTCGAAGATTCATTGTTATCCCATAAATGTATCATTTCTCCCTAAAGGGTATACCTTGGACCTCTTCTCTTTGGGTACATGAAAATACACTGGGCACCCAAATATCCTGAGCTTTTAAATCTCAGGATTCACTCCAGTGAAGGATTCTTCAGGAGTTATGTTCTTCAAAATTTGGTGAGGACTCCTATTCTGAACATAAACTGTGTCATGCATGCTTCTACACATAGAATCATAGAAAGATTCTGATCATTCATTATTGCATTGGTTGTCTCAATGATGGTTATGTTCTTCCTCCTTCTCAAATAGTTTTGACTCCCTCTGAAGTCTGAAGTATAACCATCTTCCTTTGTTGTTAACCTGCCTGGAACAAGAAAACAAACGAAAGGAAACAAGACAAGAATATCTCCTAAAGGAGAATAATGAGTACATCTATAAAACAATTTAAGGATTGTTGTCAGAGCTACAACACCTTCTTGTAATGTATAAAACTTTAGAAATGTAGGTTAGAGACTGATAATTAAAACAATCAAACCTAGAGTCTTCACTTCCAATGTGTTGTTCCTCTGAATCCATTGAGATCCCTCTGGATCCATGACTTCAACAAAGGTTCCTTCCTCCTGCAAGTACCCTCATGACAATGATACAAACAATATATACAAGTGCATACCTAAGGGTGCTGATATGATTTCTCCAATGGAACCTGGCTGATCTTTGTCCTTTGACATCTTCATGAAGAAGGTAGCCACAGTGTCACCATAATTTTAGATTCTTCACAAACCCTTGCCAATTGGGCTAGAAAACCTATCAGCTGGGCTAGGCTAGAAACCTTAGGTTTTGTTGGGCTTATGATTTCCAACAATAAGCCTTAAGAGAGTCTTAGGAATACTGATGAGCTGAAAGGCTCCTTCAATGAGCTGCAGAAACCCTAAAACCAATAATTTGCATAAAATTGTGAAACCCTAGAAACCCTAGGGCCAAAAAATCAAAATGCTCGAAAATGCAATCTGAAGCTTGATGGAAGTGCATTGAAGGAGGTCATACACTCCTATGCACTTTTTATCCCCAGCGTCTAAGTATCAAGTGTTGAAACACCTCAGAAAGGAAGGTCGYACGAAATTTTTGGAAACCCTAAGAGGGTYGTACGGTTTTGCAGAAGTGAGAGGATGACTGGAATTTGCTTGTGAAATGGATTCTTCAAGACATATGCTCTGATACCATGTTGATTTTTCAATAATCTAGGCTCAAGCATGAATTTCATTCCAATTTTTGCATTTTACTTGAACCATAGACAATTTCAATTACACCATTAACAACTTGTTGCAACAACCAAGATCACAAGAAGAAACACCATGCACAAGTACACAAGAAGTATCTTGGGAAACCCTTCTCAACAAGGGAAGAAAACCCAGCCAATACTTTTCTATATTCTTCAAGAGATAGACCTCCCACACCATAAACCTAGCACACAAAAGGGTGCTCACAAACCCTAGAAGACTAACGCCCAAGAGAGGTGTACACTTTCCCAAGAACAAGCACTTGTTGAAATTTCCAAACTCACACTTGTGTTATGATTCCTCAATGGGGAATTTACCTTTATTTATATTAGACTAAGATTATCAAAAGTAGTTTCTATTGGCACAACAGGGACAACCTCAATAACTCACAATATAATTAATAATTACCATATTAATTATCTTTTACATTAATTATATGTCACTTTATGGTGGGGCCGACCTATACCCTTTACATCACAAATAAGGTTATAGGTAAGTCTGACTATTGGAAAATATAGCAAGGGATCTCATACAACCACTAGTGCTCAACCACTAGGGGCACATCCATCTATTCTCAGCCACAGGGATGTCCACATATCTATCTCATTGCGCCTCATAGGAGAATCACACTCACTATTGCTCAGCCACTAGGATCACATTCACCTGTGCTCAGCCACAGGCGCGTCCAACTCAGTAGATCTCTTTCTCATTGCGTCTCACAGGAGAATCACACTCACTAGTGCTCAACCACTAGGATCACGTTCACCTATGCTCAACCACAGGCACATCCAACTCAGCAGATCTCTTTCTCACTGCGTCTCACATGAGAATCATTTGGAGTATCACATCATCTCAACTCTCTGCACATAGGAGACTAGTACATCGTTTCATCTCCGTCTCAGAGAGAACGACACACCCAACTCATGGGATTCCTCACCCCGCACAAGGGCACACAATATTCCATATTTGTCTCGGAGAGGAACCACACACCCAGCTCATGGGTTTCCTCACCCCACACAGGGGCACAACGTTCCATCTCCGTCTCAAAGAGGAACCACGTACCCATCTCATGGGAACACCCAACTCATGGGCTCTCTCTCATGTCAACCCACTCAGTCGGTGTCCTGAAGGATGCCTCACGCAGCTGTAATCATCAACATAACCAACCATTCATACAGACCTTGCCTTATCTTGAAAGTCGTCTTTCAAGTATCTTCTTCTTTGACTTGATATCGTGATTTAATGTAACGAATATCAATATCAATTATCAATATCAATAACATTATCAATTATAAAATTTATACCATATCAATATCAAAACGATTATCATTACAAATATCCATATCGATTATACCATTACGTTGAACAATGTTTGATTTAAAATAAGTAACAGTAATATACTACAATGGGGTTGAACTTGGAGACTCTTCCCAGCCTTTCTCGCCGGCCATACAAAACGCAACCCTAAGATACAGTTGTCGGAAGTTTAGTGCATTAAACTCGAAGTGACCCCATAGGGAATCCGAGCTAACTAGTCAAAACTGAGCATCATAAGGCGTCAATTTAGGAGCCCACAATTGCGATTATGGGCCTTAAATCGAATCTATAAACCAGGGAATTTTCTGTCATTCTAGTTATAATTAAGTAGATAATTAATTGTATATACGTAAAAATTAAGTATTCAACCTTACTACTAACTCAAAATGATGAGATGAGCCTACTAAGGATGAAAAGATGTTTAACTGTTATTGCATATCCGCAAATTGCAACAATTCGTAAACGTGGACCGCTGAAGATCGAAGGAGGCATTTAAATATATACAGAAGAAGGAGTCTTACAACTAAACACTGGTATAAAGGAACATTCTCACGACAAGTCAAATGCGGAGCAGAAAAACCCTGTCGCTATTCGCCCAAGGAGAGGAGTCGACTCGAAGGGAGGATAATTTATTTCCAGCGAATTGAAAGGCACATTTTAGGTTGTTGTTGTCCAGCTCAAATTATAGTCAAGGGAAAGAAGCTTCGTAGGCAGCGTACCTAACCAAAATGCATGCAACAGTTGAACCCAAAACTTAGTTCAACCACACTAGGCGATTTGTCTATCGCTTCTCCTCTACTTGGTATCATCGGTGTTTTAGTTGAAGGATCTACATGAACCTTACAACTTGGAGAGCGAATTATCCACATTAATTGTAACAGTCGAATAAGGAATCTATCTGAATTTTAGAAAAGCAAGTCGTTTTTCGTCGAGAGATCTGGAAGGTTCCTTTGTCAATTCTCCGCTTAAATCGTGTCAAGTCTACCAGCATGTATAACCTACTAAAACTCCTATAAACCTTATAGTTTGAATTTCGTAAGTTAATATCTACAATATTGCGCCCATTTCTTTAGTCCTTATTTTATCTAAAGTTTGCAGAAATGGATCCGCAACTCGTTTCAGAGTCCTGAAACAATACATTACATTCCCAGAAAGAACGATTACATATTACAGTTCACAAAATTTATAATGTCGCCAACAAATTTGAATTGTTCCAATTCAACGATATATATAAATCACTGAATTAATATGTTTTCAGTCATCAACCGAATCTGTGTACATTCAATAGAAATTTTCACAATTCACAGAATCAATATTTTTTCCATCAAGATTCAAATTTTTCCAAGATCAATCAATATATAATTACAAAATTAAAAAAATATCATTCACCAACGACCCAGTGCACAGTCCATATAAATTTCACCATCCATAATGCCAATATATATTTGCCAACAGATTCAATTTGTTCCAAGATTATATGATGTGCATAATTTGCATATTGTAATGTAATCAATAATAAACTGATTTTGTGTACATTCAATGAATTGAACTTAAAGAAACATTATATAACTAACAAAACTAAATGTTAAATATCATAATCGTAGGATTTGAATAGTTGACAATGCTCTTCAACTTGAATCATTGTGCAACGTATTTTCCTTCGTCTGCCAATTCAAACACTTCACCGGTACCTCCGAGCCAGTGTTAGGGGTACTTTTCTTCCCCATTATCTCCTCAAGCCGCAAAGGGGTCACACACACAAATTTCAGAAAACTATAGCTCAAGATTTCCCTCACAAGGAGATGCTTCCACCTCTTATGCAAAGCTTGTATCCCAACTTACACAAGAAAAACCAGTCACTTGAAAATTTGACAACATTTTAGTCATCCAACAATAGGGTCCCTACTCCTTCCTCACCATTCTTTTTATAAAGAATTTTCACCTTGACACTTGTCATCTCATTCATAATTAATTAATTTTTAATAATCAATTGAGAGATTATGTACACATGCCACTTTTCCCTCAAGTTGCACATGTTTCCTTTCTTTTTAATTTAAATAAATTTGAATTTTTCATCACCTCCTCAATTGGTTCCTATATTTTCTCCTAGTTGTCCCTTAGTTCCCCAATTTCTCTTTTATTGTGTCTCCTAACTAATTTACAGTTGGAGTTTGATTATGAATCTTCTCTTAGATAGGTTTTAGAGTCTAGATTGACTTAAGATTTTACCTCTATGTTGACTACCCATTCTCTCATGAAAAAGTTTCATTTTATTAAAAATAAAATATTAATTTCATGCACACACTTTGCACATGTCTTAATGTTTTTTTTATTCTCCCTTTTCTAGATTTTACTTAGTCTAATTTCCCTTAAACCCATTTCTATAAAATGTTATTAGGCATAACAATTGGACTTAGATTTATTATGTTTCCAGTTTATTTTTATTTTTTTATACTAGGGGAATTGGTAACAACGGCAGTATCGTACTCAATAAAATTGAAGGACATGGGGGTGGGCTTTGATCCACTTATGTGTGCACGGGTCACGATTATGTTTCCAGTTTATAAATTTGTATAAATTTATTATTTTTTTCTATCGGTTCTAAGTATTTGTTTTATTCTCTAAGGTTTTCTATATTTTTAATAACTCGTTAATTTATTCATGCGACGTGCCCTTCAAGACGCACTTACGTGCTCCAAGGGTGTCACTCGCCATTTGACTTAGTTTTGAAGCTGTTTGATGCTTGGAGTCAATACTCCACTTGTCAACCTTGTGTGAGACTAAGGGCTTACTAAGGAATAAGGAATATGCCTTATTGTACACCCCTCAAAAATCCTTGTGAGCAATTGTCTCAGTATGCCCTCACGGCATCGTGAACCTCTCAGGAACAAGGTAGTCTTTAATCTTCAGTTCAGGTCACGAAGAGAGTGTTAGTAGGTTGTGACATGGATGTTGCCACACCTCTCCCTCATCTATTTGATATTTGTGTATGATCCATTTACTCCATATGTGAGTCGGATTAGCAAGTGTAACCATGCCTGCATCCATTGACAAATATAATATTAATAAATCATAGACCTGAAAAACATAATTTAAATCATCATCATAACACATGTGTAATAAAAACAAGTACTCATAATCAAAGTCAATAGTCCACTCCCTGACTCAATCCAGAGTCCCAGGAAGTTTGTCAATGCCATCAACATCCTCATCATGTCACGTTTCATGCACACTCAGGAAACTCATCATAATACTTGTCAATGTTATACATCAATATTAATAACATATCAAATTTCAATACTCAATCATAGCATAAAATCATAAACCAAAATAGATAATCATAATGTGCCATGTTTTAACCAGATCACTTGCTCGCAAGTGTCCTTAAAGAATAAGTTGGTGGTATGAAATGTGATCAGTGGAACTGGATGTTACATACACCCCCTCTTGTTTTAAGCTTCATTATGAAGTTTGTACAATTTAATAATGAAAGCAATAAATATAGATTCTACTAATATATATATATATCAAACTATCAAAATAAATAAGGAAATTGTTGACGCATCTCATATGCGTCCTCCCAAGTAGCAGAATGTGGAATATAACTATCCTACTAGACCTTTACATGATCAACCAATCGATGTTGTAGTTGTCGAGAGAAATGATCCAGTATGCGGATTGGCTCCACTGTGAGAGCACCCTCGTTCAATACCTGCAATGAACTCAAATCAATAACATGTGACGGATCTGAAATATAATGACGTAAAATTGAAACATGAAACACATCTTGCATACGCCTCAAAGAATCAGGTAAGGCTAGTTGGTAAGTCATGGGTCTTTTCTCTTCTACAACTTCCAAAGGTCCTACAAACCTTGGAGACAGTTTATCACCCTTTCCAAACTTAATCAAACTTTTATGCGGCTTCACCTGCAAAAACACTTTATCACCAATCTCGTAGTTATGGTCTATACAATGCACATCCGCATATTGCTTTTTTCGATATTGTGCTTCCTTAATCCTTTACCTTATGGTTTGCATCTGATCTTCCATTTCCTGGATCACTTTCAGTCCCACCAGAACCCTATCCTCTAGTCGATCCCAACTCAAAGGTGTCTGACACGGTCGTCTATATAGAAACTCAAAAGGTGCCATCTTTATCAAACTCTGGTAACTATTATTATACGCAAATTATACCAATGGTAAAAATTCTTTACATTGTTTTTGTTGATCCATCACATACATTTGAAGCATATATTCTATAATTTGATTCGTTCTTTCCATTTGTAAATCAGTTTCAGGGTGATATGTTGCACTAAAATTTAATTGTGTGCCCAAAGCCTCTTGGAAACTAGTCCAAAAGCGTCTAGTGAATATAGATACTCGATCAGATATTATCTTTCTTAGTACACCATGCAATCTTATAATTTCGTTAACGAAAATTCTAGCTATATCAGGTGCTTGATATGTCATACAAACTGGAATAAAATGCACACACTTAGTCAAATTTCCGACGACTACAAAGATAGAATCATGTCTCCTTGTTGTCAATGGAAATCCAATAATAAAATCCATCGATATGACTTCCCATTTCGATTTAGGAATTGCATGTGGCTGTAATAATCCCGTTGGATGTCTATGTTCAGACTTCACCTGCTGACATTCAAGACATTTCTCCACACGGTTAACTATATTATTTTTCAATCATTTCCAAAAGAATAGTGGTTTAAGATCTGCCTTCATTTTCGTGACTCCTGGATAAGCCATGTACATTGCTTGATGAGCTTCATTCAAAATTAAATTTCTCATTTTGTCAATTGGCGGTACATAAATTCTACCATTATATCTCAATAGTTTGTCACTATCTGAAGAATAACCCTCATATCTAGGTATCATCATGGTATCTTGTCTGATATTGTCATTTACTTCCTTGTACCAGTCGTCATCAATCTGTAACACTAAAATATCTTCCTGAAGGTTCTTCTTTAGGGTTATTACTGAGAAAATGTGAGGTCTTTGACTCAACGCATCTTCTACTCTATTAATTGTTCCCTTAATGTACGTGATCTCAAAATAATTCTCACTTAAAAGTTCTGACCAACATATTTGTCGCGCGTTCAAGTCACTCTAAGTAAAAATGTGTTGTAATCCACTATGATCAGTTTTCAATTCGCATTTTCGTCCAATAAGGTAATGTCTCCAAACTCATAAGGCATAAACAATCACTAATAATTTCATATCGCGTGTTGTGTAATTCTCTTCATGCCTTCTTAGTTTCCTTGCAATATAATCAATAACTCGACCTTCTTTCATTAGTACTCCACCCAGTCCTTTTTGGATGCATCAATGCATACTAAGAATTCCTTGTCCATATAAGGAACCTTCAATATCAATGTTGTTGTTAGTAATTATTTAAGCTTCTAAAATGCTACAACGCATTTCTCTGACCATACAAATTTATTATTATTCTTTTGCAGTTTCGTAATTGGATTTGCTATTTTTGAAAAACCTTCGATGAATCATTGATAGTAACTTACTAATCCCATAAAACTACGTACCTATTGTATGTTTCTAGGTGTCGACCATTCCATAATAGACTCTACCTTTTCTGGATCCATAGTAATACCTTCTCCAGAAATAATGTGTCCCAAATAGTGAATCTTCGTCTGATAAAAAGAACACTTTGACAACTTTTTGTACAACATGTTTTTTCTTAAACACTGCAAAATTAATCTTAGATGTTCATCATGCTCCTCTTTTTTTCGATAGTAAATTAATATGTCCTCAATAAATACCTGTACGAACTTGTACAAGTATTCACAGAATACCCCATTCATTAAAATCATGAATACACCAGGGGAATTTGTCAATCCAAATGGTAACACAATAAATTCGTAATGTCCAAATCTTGTCTTAAACGATGTTTTAGGAATGTATTCCTCTTTGATTCACAACTGAAGATATCATGATCTCAAATCAATCTTTGAAAATATGGTCACCCCCTCTATATGATCAAATAAGTCATCAATTATTGGTAACGATTATTGATTCTTGATAGTGGCTTTGTTTAATTGACGATATTCAATGAAAAGTTTCTACGATCTTCCCTTGTTTCTTACAAAATTTATTGGTGCACCCCATGGTGATACATTTGGACGTATAAGTCCCAAACCTAATAACTCCTTCAATTGCATATTTAACTCTTGTAATTCAAGTGTCAATATCCGATATGGCATTCTTGCAATTGGTTATGTTCTAGGTTTTAGATCTATAGTAAATTCCAATTCTCTTTTCCGTGGTAAACCTGGTAGTTCCTCAGGAAAAACATCAACAAACTCCTATACTACTGGAAAGTATTTCAATCTTTCTACATCACCCTTTTTGTTAAGATCTAATATGTCGTACAACTTACTTCCCTTGTTCATATTTTTCTTGAATTGTAGGGAAGTAATAAATATTAGCGATACTCCTTGGTTTTTCCCTACAATTACTTTGTTTTTTTCTCAAATCATCAGTTAAGCTTAATCATGTGATTCTAACCAGTCCATTCCAATCACAATGTCGTAGGATCCCA
Source organism: Picea sitchensis (assembly GCA_010110895.2). Classification (NCBI taxonomy): domain Eukaryota; kingdom Viridiplantae; phylum Streptophyta; class Pinopsida; order Pinales; family Pinaceae; genus Picea; species Picea sitchensis. The sequence goes on from SNQJ01S0002490.1 coordinate 183,651, forward strand.
AGGTTGTGCCAAAAAGGTTTACACAAGCGATAAATTCACCCAAATTAATTTTACAATCTTTAACCTTTCCTCCAACTTTTTTCTTGGCTCCAGATTCCATCTTTACATATCTAAACTCATCTTGTTCGACTTCCTTCACTTAATTCTTTTGAGAGAAGCACAAGACGTAAAACTCTCAGTAGCTCCTAGATCTATCAAAATACTAAACTATTGATCTGATATCATACCTGACATCTCGAGCATTGTAAAATGATGCTCGTCTTGGTGGTTATTCACCACTGCATGAATCCTATGGACCTTGCCAAGATCTCTTACTGTCGTTTGTCCTGTTGATCCATAATTTCTCGACTTTTCAATAGGGAAATCTCTCTGATAGTGGGGTTATCCACAATTCCAACTTCCATTCTTAGGGTTGGAGCTCCTAGTTCCAAAGGAAGAATCTACTGGTCTAAGGTTCTAAGGCCCCGATCTATTCTGCGAAACATATTTATATTGTTGTTGCTACTGAGGACGACAGGGTTGTTGCTACGGTGGTGCTCTATATTAAGTCCTTTGATTGGTATTTTGTCTACATGGTGTAGAAAATATAGATCATATGGGTGTATCACGGTGACCAGAAGTCTATCTAACATGTGTCTGTTGTTTTGGTTCTCTGAGTGGTGTTTATCCTGTCTATCTAGACGGGGTCCTACCCTAACCCCCACTCTTCAATTCCTCCTCATAAATACAATATTTATGTACTACATCGTTTAAAGTCTAAGGCATCATGATACTCACCTTAGCACGAATGTTGTAGTTGAGACCAAATACAAACTTATTCACCTTTAAATTTTCAGTGTTCAGGTGCGGAGCATATCTGAGCAACTCCATAAATCTAGCCTCATACTCAAGTATTGTACGATTACCTTGTCATAAAGTGTTGAATTCATTGAGCTAGAGCTCAATGAACTCATGAGATATGTACCTCTCTTGAAATCGCTCCTCAAACTATTCCCAAGACATGTAAAGTAATGACCTTCATCATAATAAATAAAGGACAAATACTTTAACAATCCACTTTATTTAATTTTAAAGTAAGCAGAAAACAAAATAAATAAAACATTAATAAGATAATTCTAAGTACTTTACAAATGGGACAACTAATAAAACTTATAACATGAAGCAACTTATGATTACGCACATCTACTATGAATCACCAACAATCATTTATTAGTTGTACATAATGTGTGTGCAATCGCCAAATCATCTCTTTCGGAACTACTTAAGGATTGACATTTATCAAAGGTTTGTCTAAATATTCAACAAGGGTGGTCAAAATTATAACCTTTTAAAATATACAACAATTAAATGCACGCAACTATTTAAAAAAAAAACTTCCATAATTAGTTATCGTTAATTCAACTAACAAATTTAACGCAAACAAACAAATTCAATTATCTTATAAAATTTAAATGGTTTAGGACCAGACTAATGCTTCCATTTCATGAGCATAGCTAATAATCTTATATATATATATATATATAAACCTTTTAATTATTACTACAAATATCTTTGTATAAATAGGAGACTTAAGATATTAAGTTAGTTTAGTTACTAATTCAAAAGAGAATATAATTAATTGTTGCATTTAATGTAACGAATATCAGTATCAATTATGAATATCAATAACATTATCAATTATACCATTTATACCATATCAATATCAAAACGATTATCATTACAAATATCAATACGAATATCCATATCGATTATACCATTACGTTGAACAATGTTTGTTTTAAAATAAGTAATAGTAATATACTGCAATGGGGTTGAACTTGGAGACTCTTCCCAGCCTTTCTCGTCGGCCATATGAAACACAACCCTAGGAGACAGTTGTCGGAAGTTTACTGCACTAAAATCGAAGTGACCCCATAAGTTAATCTCTACAATATTGCACCCATTTCTTCAGTCCCTATTTTATCTAAATCTTGCAGAAATGTACCCGCAACTCGTTTCTCAGTCCTGAAACAATACATTGCATTCCCGGAAAGAATGATTACATATTATAGTTCACAAAATTTAGAACGTCGCAAACAAATTCGAATTGTTCCAAATCAACGATATATATAAATCATTGAATTAAGATGTTGTCAGTCATAATCGAATCTGTGTACATTCAATAGAAATTTTCACAATTCATAGAATCAATATTTTCGCCATCAAGTTTCAAATGTTTCCAAGATCAATCAATATATACAATTACAAAATTAAAAAATATCATTCACCAACGATCTAATGCACATTCCATATAAATTTCATCGTCCATAATGTCAATATATATTTGCCAACATATTCAATTTGTTCCAATATCATACGATGTACATAATTTGCAAATTGTAATTTAATCAATAATCAATAGATTTTGTGTACATTCAATTAATTGAACTTAAATAAACATTATATAACTAACAAAATTAAATGTTAAATATTGTAACCATAGGATGTGAATAGTTGAAGATGCTCCTCAACTTGAATCATTGCACAACGTCATTTCCTTCGCTTGCCAATCCAAAGACTTCATTAGTACATCCCATCCAATGCTAGGAGTACTCTTCTTCCCCCTTAACCCCCTGATATGCAAAGGGGTCACACATAGAAATTTCAGAAAACTATAGCTCAATCTTTCCCTCGCAAGAAGATGCTTCCACCTCTTATGCAAAGCTAGCAGCCCAACTTACACAAGAAAAACTACTCGCTTGAAATTTTGACAGCATTTTAGWCATCCAACAATAGGGTCCCTACTACTTCCTCACCATTCTTTTTATAAGAATTTTCACCTTGACCTTTTCCATCTCATGCATAATTAATTAATTTTTAATAATCAATCAAGAGATTATTCACCCTGTACACATGTCACTTTTCCATCAAGTTGCACACGTTTCATTTATTTTAATTTAAATAAATTTGAATTTTTCCTCACCTCCTCAATTAGTTCCTAGATTTTCTCCTAGTTGTACCTTAGTTCCCCAATTTCTCTTTTATTGTTTCTTCTAACTAATTTACAGTTGGAGTTTGATTAGGACTCTTCTCTTCAATAGGCTTTAGAGTCTAGATTGACATAAGATTATAACTCTATGTTGACTACCCATTCTCTCATGAAATAGTTTCATTTTATTAAAAATATTTTTATTAATTTCATGCACACATTGTGCACATGTCTTAATTTTTTTTTTATTCTCCCTTTTCTAGATTTTAATTAGTCTAATTTCCCTTAGACCCATTTTTATAAAATTTTATTAGGCATAACAATTGGACTTAGATTTATTATGTTTCCAGTTTATAAATTTGTATAAATTTATTATTCTCTTTCTATCAGTTCTAAGTATTTGTTTTATTCTCTAAGGTCTTCTAGATTTTTAATAACTTACTAATTTATTCATGTGACATGCCCTTCAAGACGCACCTACGTGCTCCAAGGGTGCCACTCGTCATTTGACTTAGTTTGAAATTTGTCTGACGCATGGAGTCAATACTCCACTTATCGACCTTGTGTGAGACTAAGGGCTTACTAAGGAATAAGGAATCTGCCTTATTGTGCGCACCTCAAAAATCCTCGTGAGCGACTGTCTCAGTCTTCCCTCACAACATCGTGAACCTCTCAGGAAAAAGTAGTTGTTAACCTTCAGTTCAGGTAATGGCGGGAGTGCTAGTAGGTTGTGACATGGACGTTGCCACACCTCCCCCTCATCTATTTGATATCTATGTATGACTCATTTACTCCATATGTGATTCATATTAGCAAGCATCGCCATGCCTTCATCCACTGACAAAGATAATATTAATAACTCATATACCTGAAATACATAACTGAAATCATCATAATAACACATGCGTAATAAAAACAAGTACTCATAATCAAAGTCAATAGTCCACTCCCTGACTCAATTTGGAGTCCAAGGAAGTTTGTCGATGCCATCAACATCCTCATCATGTCACGTTTCCTGGACACTCAGGAAACTCATCATAATACATGTTAATGTTATACATCAAGATTAATAACATATCAAATTTCAATACTCAATCATAGCATAAACTCATAAACCAAAACAACTAATCATAATGTACCATGTTTTAACCAGATCACTTGCTAGCAAGTGTCCTCAAAGAATAAGTCAGTGGTATGAAATGTGATCAGTGGAACTGGATGTTACACCCACAAGGTGAGGTACTTGGTAGAATCACACCCTACTCCACCAATTTTTGCAACTACTTCTTTACTTCATTTACTTCCATAACGAATTGTCTATACAACCTTATATTCAGCAAAGGGGAGTCTGGAATTAATTGGATTTTGTGATCCAATTCCCTCTTGGGTGGTATCCCTTTGGGCTCCTGGAAAACTCCCTTGTATGCCTTTAGAAACTCCTCCAATTCATTTTGTTTCTCCTTAGTACACCCTTCCAAAGGTGTATTTACTTTTAACAGCTCTTAACCAAATTGATTTTTCCTTTAGAAAAGTAAAACATATTTCTTGCTAGAATTTATAATTTTCTTAGCTTGATAATTTGCACTTACCGGTGAAATTTTTCATTTTCCTTTGTGCACATTGATGATGAAGGATTTCTCGTCCTTGATGAGGTGATAATAGTTGGCTCTCTGCATGAATATAGTGACGAACCTTTCAATTAATTTATAATTAACATAGTAAGCAAATGAAGAGTTGTACATTTAATTATCAATCTGGGGCTCGTATGGAACTCACAAACTGTCGTGCACATTATATGCAAGAAGAGTGTTTTTTTTACTATGGCATTGTATAACTTTAATGTAACAATTAAAAGACTCGTAATACTTAATTAAGTCACCAACCTATGTTAAGGTCTAAGTTGTGTTGTAGAAATCAAAGCGCACTTGTTGAAATTGAAATCGCAATTGCGGAAATTGGGATCACACTTGTGGGAATTGAAATAAAACTTGCAGGAATTGAAATCACATTTGTGGAAATTGAAATCACATTTGTGGAAATGAAAATCACACTTGCGAGAATAGAAATCACATTTGCAGAAATGAAAATCACACTTGCAGAAATGAAAATCACACTTGCGAGAATTGAAATCACACTTGCGGAAATTAAAATCACACTTGAGAGAATTGAAACTTGTGTTATGATATATTGGTGACTTTCACGAGTATAATGAAGGTATTGTGTTGTTGCAACAATTAAGTGTTTTTTCATTTAGTATTAATCCAATGACATCAATCCAAAGTCACAAAGACAAAACCTAGAGAGAATCATAAAATAAACACACTTAGTGCAGTTGCAATCGAAGTTGTAGCAACATGAGTTGTGTTGGACACACCTACCACACTTAGAGGGGGGGGGGTGAATGAGTGTGGGGCTCTTTTTCCCAAAACTTCCCTATTGCACAAAAACTCATCAATTAGCATTCAACAT
>SNQJ01S0002490.1:193519-208734 GCA_010110895.2 Picea sitchensis
CAAGGACAATACATATTATATTACATCAATCATCAATCAATCAATCCTTTGACATCAATCAATTACTTGACATCAATAAATGGCATCAATCAATCAAACCATTGGCATCAATGACAACATGATCCAACAAGTTGCAGCAATGGATTTGTAGCACAAAAACAAATCTAACAATTTATTTACAGCAATGTGAATCGCAACAACTAAATTTTTTTATAACCCAAAAATAAAGAGACACGAGTTGTAACAATGAAAAGCGTAGAATGGTTGTGATGTTACATGAATCTAAATTGCAAGTTAAGACTAGAAAACCAAACCACTCATAANGATGGATCAATGAGTTGTCATTGATCCATCTTCATCTATTCATTCTCACCAAGGACAATACATATTATATTACATCAATCATCAATCAATCAATCCTTTGACATCAATCAATCACTTGACATCAATAAATGGCATCAATCAATCAAACCATTGGCATCAATGACAACATGATCCAACAAGTTGCAGCAATGGATTTGTAGCACAAAAACAAATCTAACAATTTATTTACAGCAATGTGAATCGCAACAACTAAATTTTTTTATAACCCAAAAATAAAGAGACACGAGTTGTAACAACGAAAAGCGTAGAATGGTTGTGATGTTACATGAATCTAAATTGCAAGTTAAGACTAGAAAACCAAACCACTCATAAATCATAACACTATTTTGTAGATTCAAAATTACAGTGGACTGGAAGATAATTCTAAAATCCAAGAACTATACTATGATTCTAGAATGAAAACAAACAAGAAAACGTCTACAACATGTGAATAAAATTATGAACCTGGAATTACAGCAATTGAAAGAAACTAACAATAGAATAAATTGAACATAAGTAAAATTCTAATTCTAATACTATTGTTACACACAATACCTAACTAAGGAGGGGAACCTACCCCCTTAGGCGAGGTATTGGGATATGGAATTAGAATCACACGATCAATCAATACATCAATACGCAACTAGAAAGACGAAACTGAAATTATAATTCCGTAAGTTGAAATATACAATAGAAAAATGTGATTGCCAGAATAATTTACTCTCCCTTAGCTCTAGGGAGATGAGGTTTTAGTACAATACGATTATTATTCTAAAATTACACAAACAATGGATGGATAGTCGTGAGAATCTCTATATTCATTCTATTACAAAGATTCTTTCGATTTTAGTGGGAAACGGACATATGCTAACTCAATAGGTAATTGATTTCCTTAGTCGTCCATTTGTCTCATGTCAGCTTCCTTCATGGAGATTTCTTCCCAATTGTCAGCTCCCAACTAACAGCTAAAATATTGATCACTGTGTTGGTGAGTTATATTTGGAGTCACAGTAATTAAAAGTGTGCTCGAAGTTGTAATGGTTTGTCTGGAGTTGTGGAAACTATAAATGTGCTTTGAGCTGTAGCAATTGGTTCACATCCGAAATTGCAGCAACTTGGTTAGCACCTGAAACTATATCACTTGGAATTGTAGAAGAGAGGTGCTCCAGACACTGTATTCTCTTGTATAACAATATTAGTGACTGAAAGTAACGAGTTCCTTCTTAAGAATTATGCAAAAATAATGTAAAAATGGCATATGGGGTAGGATCCATACCTTAGTGATAAATGAGGTGAACTATATAAAGGAAGTATCAAAAAGAAAAGTCATTAACGCAAAATGATAAGAAAAAAGGTATAGATGGGTGTTAAAAGTATGTCATTTTAGGCGCATGTCATCTCCCCCAACCCAAAATTGTTGCATGTCCTCATGCAACATGATCACTCAGTGTTAAAGAATACATGGTGACCCTAGGGGTCACCAATACCACATATTTCCTTCTCTAATGCCTCCTTATCTTCACTGACATGCTCTTTTTCTAGAGCTCCTCTATTTTTTTATGTATCTACCTTTGTATGAGTGTATATATCAATTACCATACAATTTGTAGTTTGGAAATCTACTTATTTTGTCTCCCTAGGTTGACTTGTTTCCTATGAGATGGTTAAGTGTTCCCTTGTAGCAAGAGGACTTGTTGGAATGTAACCATATTTTTCATGTGCCTTATGTTCCTCAAGCTCTTCCCTAACAATATTCAAATTGATAATAAGCCTTAAATTTTTCACCCTCAACATTTTGTTTTCTCTCACCAAAGAGGCATAGATAGGGAGAGAGTGCAATATTCTTACCCATATGCGAGTGATTAAGGTAGAATCTTGTGGTTGTGACTACTATAGGCCTTGGTCTGGTGTAATAGTAGGAACTTCTTCATAGGAGTCTCCCGATGAGACTTCTTCTGCTTTTTGTTCTTATGGTGAATGGGTAGATCGTTGCCCAAGAGGTCCCTCTATTGGTGCTTGTGTGAAAGTAGGGTCCTTTGGTTATATTTCTTTATTATCTTCCTCCGGAGTAACAACATTTGATTCCTCAATAATGTCTCTTGTTATTTCAACAAGAGGCATTGTTTCTAGTTTGTTTCCCTCAATTATGTTGATTGTTGTGTCGATGAGAATGTCCAATTACCCCTTGTCCTCTGTACTGCCATATTATTCTCGATTTTCCATTTGTGGCTCCTAAATATTGGGCGATTGTGTTGGAGGAGTGATTTATGTTGTTTTTGGTGAAAGAGCATATGCTTATTCGTTCTTGTCCTCGTTTCATTGAAATGGAGCTTGTTCTTGAGTAGGAATCTCCACTGGTTCGTGTGGTTCATTGGAGGGTGTCAGGTCTTCTTCATCTATGTATGTTTCCAAGAGAGTGGTGAGGCCTTCACCGAGAATGTCTTGTTTCGGATCTTGGGCGTCCAGGTGAGTATCCTCCTCTCATTCTTGTGTAGCAGGGGAGGATTCAACTTTCTCTGATTCTTGGTTTTCCTCCTGGACTATCTTCTTGGGCTTAGCATTTATTCTCTTCTTCTGTTGAGTTATAGCCTCATTTACCTTTCAATTACTTTCTAATTAACTTAGTAAGAAAATGAAGATTTGTACATTTAATTATCAATCTAGGGCTCATATGGAACTTGCAAACTATCATAAATAATCTATGCAAGAAGAGTGTTGTTTTGACTATGGCATTGTAGAACTTTAATGTCACAATTCAAAGACTCGTAATACTTAATTAAGTCATCAACTTATGTTAAGTCCTAATTTTCTCTGCAGAAATTAAAGCACACTTGATCGAATTGAAATCGCACTTACGTAAATTGAGATCACACTTGCAGGAATTAAAATCACACTTGCGAGAATTGAAATCACACTTGCAGGAATTAAAAACATATTTTTGGAAATTGAAATCACAGTTGCGGAAATGAAAATCACACTTGCAAGATTTGAAATCACACTTGCGGAAATTAAAATCACAATTGCAAGAATTGAAACTTGTGTTATGATCTATTTGTGACTTTCTCGAGTATAATGAAGGTCTTGTGTTGTCGCAAAAATTAAGTGTGCGTTCATTCAATATTAATCCAATGACATCAATCCAAAGTCACAAAGATTAAACCTAGAGAGAATAAAAAAATAAACACATTAAGTGCAGTTGCAAGCAGAGTTACAGCAACGAAGCTGCAGCAAAAACAAGAAATCTAACAACTGAGTTACAACAACGTGAATCACAACAACTGAATTATGTTATAACCCAAACTGAAGATTCATAAGTTGTAGCAACGAAAAGCGTAGAATGGTTGTGATGTTATAGGAATATGAATTGCAAGTTAATACTAGAAAACCAAACCACTCATAAATCGTAACACTATTCTGTAGATTTAAAATTACAATGGACTGGAAGATAATTCTGAAATCTAAGAACTATACTATGATTCTAGAATGACAACAAACCAGAAAAAATCTATAGCATGTGAATAAAGTTATGAACCTGGAATTATAAAAATAGAAAGCAACTAAGAATAAATTGAACAGAAGTAAAATGCTAATTCTAATATTATTGTTACAAGCAATACCTGACTAAGGAGGGGGCCCTACCCCCATAGGTGAGGTATTGGGATACAAAACCAGAATCAAATGATCAATCAATACATCAACACGCAACTAGAAATCCATAACCAAAATTATATTGTCGTAATTTGAAAGATACAATAGTAAAATGTGATTGCCAAAATAATTTCCTCTCCCTCAACTCTGGGGAGCCGAGGTTTTAATACAATACGATTATTGTTCTAAAATTATACAAATAGCAGATGGATACCCGTGAGAATATGGTTTTTCATCATGTTACAAATATTCTTTCAAATTTATTGGGAAATAGGCGTATACTGACTCGATAGGTAATCGATTTCCCTAGTCATTCATGTGTCTCATGCGCCTTCCTTTGTGTAGATTTCTTCCCAAATGCTAGCTCCCAACTACCAGCTACAACATTAACTATTGTGTTGGTGAGTTGTATTTGGATTCGTAGCAATGAAAAGTGTGCTCGTAGTTCCAATGGTTTTTTTGGAGTTGCAGCAACTACGAATGTGCCTTGAGTTGCAGTAGTTGGTTTGCATCTAGAATTGCAACAACTTGGTTAGATATTGAAACCGTATCACTTGGAATTACAATAGAGAGGTGTTGTAGCCACTTTGAGGTGTTGAAGACATTGTATTCTCCTGTATAAAAATATTAGTGACTGAAAGTAACGAGTTCCTTCCTAAGAATTATGCAAAAATAACGTAATAATGGAATATGGGGTAGGATTCATACCTTAGTGATAAATGAGGTGAATTGGATAAAGGAAGTATCAAAAAGGAAAATGATTAACAAAAATTGATAAGCAAAAAGGTATAGATGGGTGCTAAAAGTATGCCATTTTAGGAGCCCTTCATATAACATCCCTCATATACATGTAGGGGATTCCAAAAACTACTCCACATACATCAAGGGGTACTGTGTCCAATTCCACTTCATCAATAAAATTATCACTTATAGAAAATTTAATCTTACATTGTTTTTTTACCTTGATCTATGCATCCATGTTTGTCCATCCCAATGGATATGGGATAGGATGACCGCCAACCTCCAATCCAAGATTAATGACCATATCCATTGCTATGAGATTATTCTGTGAACCAAATGATCTAGGCGGATATCAGTGGACACCCACCTATTCCACTGGCTCAAAAAATAATTTTCCACCTTGGCAGTTTTTCGGGTTCCAAATTTCCGGGGCCGTTTTGAGCCCCTAAACGACGTTTTTTGGGGATTTGGGGCCTAGATTTTTTTTGAAAGTGCTAGCCTGGGCCATTCAAAAAATTTTCTTCTCGATTATACCTTTCCAATGGGCTATCGTGCACCTAAAACGGACATCGTATACAAAAGTTACGACCCCGGGAAGTTGATGTACTAACTTGCCCAAACGGGGCCCACATGACTTTTTGAGCTTCATCTCCTAGGGTTAGGTTTTTGGATGTCTAGGGTTTTTGACATTCCTGTTTATTGTAAAAAGGCCTTCAGAGCCTCATTGTAACCATCTTCTTGTGATTGAGTGCAACCGTCACATCTCTTCTCAGAGACAAGTCGCCACCATTCCAAAAAAGTTTGTTTTCCATTGCATTTTACAGTTTCGACTTATTTCCTTATTAAATAGAAAACCAGTTTTATTGTATCTTTGTTATTCTGTGTTAAGAATATTTTAATAATCTGTATTGATTTCGTTCTGCTCATAAAATCTGGATTAATGGTATTAGAGCGGTCTGCTACTTGTCGTCTTAATGAATGTCCCCAACGAGGTCATGGTACAAAGAATTGGGTCTCGAGCTTGTTTCTCTTGAGGACAAAATCTCTCGCATGCCCAATCGACCTCTCATGGTAGAAGAAAAGAAAGATTATGGGACAAGATATCCTTTCAAAATGTTTCTTGAGGAATACCTCACGCAACAGAGGAACGAGATGATGGATAGTTTCGTGCAAATCCTTCGGCGGCTACCAACAGGCAACACATCTTCCTCGAGAGGAGGTGCCGCCCCATTCAAGGTACAAATCAATTTCGATATTCCTATATTTGAAGGTCAGATAGACGCAAATGTTGTATACAAGTGGTTGAATCTACTAGAAGGGTATTTTTATGTCCATAACTTTTCGAATAGAGAAAATATTACTTTTGCACTCCTCAAAGTCATTCCCCATGTCAAACATTGGTGGGAAACTTTCTGTGAGCAAAAGGAAACAAAGGAACCCTCATTATTTATAGTTGCAGCCACCTGGGAATCCTTCAGGGATGCTATTAAGGAACAATACTACCCTGTCGGAATTTATGACGACTTGTATACCAAATGGACCACACTGCAAAAAGAAAGAGACCAAGTAGTGCCCAAGTTCACAAATATCTTCCATACCTTGCACACCAAGCTGGGTATCAAAGATTCAGAGCGACATCTGGTGCTCAAGTATCACGGTGCTCTGCATAGATACATCCAAACTAAAATGGAATTTCTGGACATCTCTTCCTTGGGCGCGGCCTATTGGTATGTCATCAAAATCGAGCAGAAGCTCAAACAAAAGACACGGCAATTTGGGCTTGGCAACCCCTCACAGCAAAATCTAGGAAAGGGAGGCCCCAACCCATAGAACAAAGGACAAAGAAAATATGGACAACATCAGGACAACAATTCCAAGCTATAATCAAAGAAGGACACCAGAAAGACAAAGAAATATATTGGGAAGTGGTGCGACTTCCATAAGAGCCCTTGGCATAACACTGTTGATTGTCGCTCAAAGCAGTGATTGGTGGCCGAAGTGAAAGCCTATGAATCAAATGTGGGTTTTGACTCTGAGTCAAAACCAGAAAGGGGAAGACAGATCATTGACACGGAACCCAGTGCCACTGTTGCTACCACCAAGCTCCATCCTCGTGAACCAGATGAACTAGAAGAAGGAGAGTGCCTCCTCCATTCATAGATGTGGGTAAAATGCACCTCGCTACACTTCATTGTTGATAGCGGTGGCCAAAAGAACCTCATCTCAGTAGAGGTTGTCAAGAGGTTGGCCCTACCGACAACTCCTCACCCACAACCCTACACCATTGGATGGCTCTGCCAAGGAAGCGATCTCTGCATCAGCCAACAGTGTCAACTATCGTACGACATATAGCCCTTCAAAGACAAGGTATTGTGTGGTGTTTCTCCTCTCAAAGTTTGGAATGTTATTTTGGGACAACCTTATTTATGGAAACGTCATGTTGTATATGATTCTAGGCCTTGTAGTGTTATTATTACTTTGAAAAGGAAATTGTATAGGATACTTGAGGCAATCCCTCGTAGTGCTATTTCCTTGATCTCTACCAAGCAATGCAGGAAGGTCATCTCTCAGACTAAAAAATTTGTCTTCTTTGTGATTCGCTCTCAGAGTGAGTGAAAGATCACAGCCACATCTATATCCTTCGTGGACGATATCTCCACACAAAATAAGCAAGTGGATAAGGTCATGGAAGAATACTCATATATATTCTCCTCTCCTACTAGGGTACCTCTGCACTGCCAGGTCAAGCATCCCATTGATCTGACCCCAAGTGCATCGCTACCTAATGGGGCAGTCTACCACTGCTCTCTGTTAGAAAACAAGGAGATCAAGAGGCAAATCCAAGAATTTCTCCACAAGGGGCACATTCGTCCCATCTCATCGCCTTGTGGGAGCCCAATCATGTTGGTGCGGAAGAAAGATGGGACCTGGCGACTCTGCATTGATTATCGGGCCCTAAATAAAATCACAGCCTGAAATCGGTACCCGATTCCCTGAATCGACGACCTCCTTAATCAAATCACGGGGGCCAAATAATTCAGTAAGATTGATCTGAAGTCTGGCTACCACCAGGTCCCAATATAATAGAGCGATGTATGGAAGACCACTTTCAAGTCAAAAGAAGGTATTTTTGAATGGTTGGTCATGCCCTTTGGTTTGACAAATGATATAGCAACTTTTATGAGGATGATGGATGATATCCTATGACCTTTCACCAATACTTTTTTAGTGGTGTATCTGGATGATGACATCCTCATCTACAACAAGACTTGGGCGGAACACTTGTAGCATATTCAACAGGTTTTGCACACCCTGCGGCAGCACAAACTATATGCAAACTTGGAAAAATGCTCCTTCGGCATGAACAAGGTCCATTACTTAGGCTACATCATTGATCAGCATGGTGTGCTTGTGGATCCAACCAAGATCTAGGTCATTCATGATTGGCCAACCCCAACCACACTCATTTAACTTCGGAGCTTCTTGGGCCTCGCCAATTTTTATCATAGGTTCATGATGGGATTCTCTCATATCACATGGGCCCTCAGCCAAGTAACCATGGGTGGTGGTAAGGAAAAATTTGTGTGGCRTTTGTCCCAACAACAAGACTTCGATGACTTGAAGAAGCATTTGTGCTCATCCCCAGTACTTTCATTTCCGGACCTACAACATCCCTTTGATATCGAGACAGATGCTTCAGACTATGTTGTGGGCGTTGTTCTCACTCAACATGGCCACCCCATGGAATACCATGGTGAGACACTTTCAGATGTTGTCTATAAGTACCATACTTAAAACAAAGAAATGTACTCCATTATCCAAGCCTGCCACTAGTGGAGACATTACATTCTTGGGAAGGAGATAGTCATCCACACTAATCACAAGCCACTACAGTTCATGCAAACCCAAGGAAAATTGCAGAATGACCACCATCAGAAGTGGTCAACATACTTACAACAGTTCCACCTCAATATCAATTATAAAACAGGAAGTACCAATCGATTTGTTAACTGCCTCATATGACCTCTAGTTGTGGCACTCACCACAGTGTTAGAGTCTTGCGGCCACGAGACCTCTAGATGGCCCCACCTTTATGAGACAGACCCTGACTTCTCCACCACCTACCAAATGTTGAGCACCAACTTAGTGGTCGCTAATTTCCATCTTCAGGATGGGCTATTGTGTCATCTGGGCCATCTCTATGTTCCATCAAGGGAGTGTACGAAGCTTATTTGGGAAGCTCACTACAGTCATGTGGCAGGACACTTTACCGTCAAAAAGATAGTTGAAGTGTTGCAGAAACATTTATATTGGTCGAAACTTCGACAGGATGTCGACAAGTATATCAAGTCCTGCACTGCTTGCACTATTGCCAAATCGACCACTAAGAAAAAGGGTATGTACACCCCTTTGATTGTTCCTAACAGGCTGTGGGAATCCATCTCAATGGACTACATGTCAGGCATCCCGTCCACCAAGAGGGGAAATGGTTGTGTTTTTTTTGTTGTTGATCGCTTTTCCAAGATGGCAATTCTAGCCACCTGCAAGAAGAACATCACAGTAGAATCCACTACCAAGATATTCTTTGAATGAGTATGGATACATTTTGGGATCCCACAAACCATTATCTCAGAATGTGACACTCGGTTCCTAAGCTCATTCTGGTCGAGCCTCTTGTCACTGCTAGATACCAATCTCACCAAATCCACTGCCTTCCACCCCCAGATAGATGGCCAAACTGAGGTCGTCAATCAAATGGTCATACATATCCTTCGCATGTACAATTAAAAACACCCTCACACATGTGATAAGATTCTTCCCTGTGTCTACTATAGCTACAACCAAGCCCTGCATAGCTCAACTGGCCATAGCCCCTTTCAGGTGGGGTTGGGATTCCAACCATTGGGCCCCATGGATATTGCACTACCCCTGGAGACCACCTCGGTTGACTCGTCCCCTACTCAACCAGAAGCTGACAAAGTGACCCAGTTCATTGAGTAGATCCAGCACATCCACCAATAGGTTTAGGATATTCTACAAAAGTTTAATGCCAAGTACAAGCAGCGCCATGATCAACATCGGGTGCCACATAAGTTTCAGGTGGGAGACAAAGTTTAGTTGCATTTGCAGAAAGAACGCCTTATGGTGCCCCATCAGAAGATTTTCTCACTCCGTTATGGTTTGTACACCATCACCAAGGTTGTGGGTGATAATTCTTTTGAGCTCAACATTCCACCCTTCCTTGGCCTACATCCAATCTCTAACGTGGCTCTCCTTCAGCCATATTTCCCTCCATTATTGGACACCTCAGAGATAGTAGAGAAGTTGACACCAACAAAGCTCAACCCTGAATGCATGCAATAGGGATCCAGTGATCATATTCTGAACACACATATCAAGGGCACTTGACAACAAAGGATCCAGCTTTATCAAGTCGTCAAAGAAGGACAGCTCCTGCACCAAGGCAAGTGGCTCACCCGAGGCCAAATTCAGCAGAAATTTCCTCATCTTATGGGGGGACTCAACGCAATGGATACCATTTCTTCCTAAGGAGGGAGGATTGAGCCAGGTGGATATTGGTGGCCACACACCTATTCCACTGGCTCGAAAAACAGTTTCCCACCTTGTTAGTTTTTCGGCAGTTTTTTGGGTTACAAACTTCCGAGGCCGTTTTGAGGCCCCAAACGACATTTTTTGGGGATTTGGGGCCCAGGTGGATACCAGAGGCCTTGACCTGGGCCAGTTGAAATTTTTTCTTCCCGATTAGACCTTTCCAACAGGCTATCGTGCACCTAACACAGAGATCGTATGCAAAATTTACGACCCCGGGAAGTTGATGTACTAACTTACCCAAACAGGGCCCATGTGACTTTTGGCACTTCATCTCCTAGGGTTAGGTTTTTGGATGTCTAGGGTTTTTGACATTCCTGTTTATTGTAAAAAGGCCTTTAGAGATTCATTGTAACCATCTTCTTGTGAATAAGCGTAGGCGTCACATCTCTTCTCAGAGAAAAGCCACCACCATTCCAGCAAGCTTGTTTTCCGCTGCATTTTACAGTTTCAACTTATTTCCTTATTGAATAAAAAACCAGTTTTACTATATCTCTGTTATTCTGTGTTAATCATATTTTAATAATTTGTATTCATTTCGTTCTTCACATAAAATCTAGATCAGTGGTATCAGAGCGGTATGCTCCTTGTCTTCTTAATGCATGTTCCCAACAAGGTCAGGGTACAAAGAATTGGTTCTCAAACTTGTTTCTCTTGAGGACAAAATCTCTCACATGCCCAAGCGACCTCTCATCGCAGGAGAAAATAAATATGACGGGAAATTAGATCCTTTCAAAATGTTGGTTGAGGAAGCCCTCACACAACAGAGGAATGAGATAATGGAAAGTTTCGTGCAAATCATTTGACGGCTACCAACAGGCGACGCATCTTCCTTGAGCAGAGGTGTCGCCCCCTTCAAGGTACAAATGAACTTCGATATTCCTATATTCGAAGGTCATATAGATGCAGATGTTGTAGGCAAGTGGTTGAATCTACTAGAAGGGTATTTTTATGTCCATAAATTTTCGAATAGAGAAAAGATTACTTTTGTGATCCTCAACGTCGTTTCCCATGTCAAAGATTGGTGGGAAAATTTATGTGAGCAAAAGGAAACAGAGGAACCCTCATTATTTACAGTCGCATCCACCTAGGAATACTTCAGGGATGCTATTAAGGAAAAATACTACCCTCCAACCTTGTGAACCAGACGAGCCAGAAGAAGGAGAGTGCATCTTCCATTCACAGATGTGGGTAAAAGGCACCCCATTGCACTTCATCATTGATAGTGGTAGCCAGAAGAACCTCATCTCGGCAGAGGTCGTCAAGTGGCTGGCCCTACCGACAATGTTGCACCCACAACCCTACAAATTTGGATGGCTCCACCAAGGGAGCGATCTTCACATCATCCAACAGTGTCGACTGTCGTACGGCATCAAGCCTTTCAAAGACGAGGTATTGTGTGATGTTGCTCCTCTCGAAGTTTGTAATTTTCTTTTGGTCCAACCTTATTTATGAAACTTCATGTTGTATATGAGTCTAGGCCTCTTAGTTTTATTATTAACTTGAAAAGGAAATTATATAGGATACCTGAGGCAGTCCCTCCTAGTGTTATTTCCTTGATCTCTACCAAGAAATGCAGGAAGGTCATATCTCAGACCGAGAAAAAAAAATTCTTCGTGATTCACTCTCAGACTGAACAAAAGATCGCAACCACATCTAGGGCCTCCACGGCCTATCTCTCCACACAATAGAAACAAGTGGTTAAGGTCATGGAAGAATACTTAGATATATTCTCCTCTCCTACTGGGGTATCTCTGCACTGTCAGGTCAAACATCCCATCGATCTGACCCTAGGTGCACCGCTACCCAATGGGCCAGGAGATCAAGAGGAATATCCAAGAACTCCTCCACAAGGGGCACATCCATCCAATATCATCATCTTTTGGGAGCCCAATCATGTTGGTGCAGAATAAATATGAGACCTGGCAAATCTACATTGATTACTAGGCTTTGAATAAAATCATAGACTGAAACCGGTACCTAATTCCATGAATTGGCAACCTCCTTGATCATATCATGGGGGGCAAATACTTCAGTAAGATTGATCTGAAGTTTGGCTACCACCAGGCCCCAATAGAACAGACAAATGTATGGAAGACCGCCTTCAAATCAAAAGAAGGTATTTTTGAATGGTTGGTCATGCCCTTTGGTTTTACAAATGATCCAACAACTTTTATGAGGATGATGGATGATATCCTACGACCTTTCACCAATAATTTTGTAGTGGTGTATATGGATTACATCCTCATATACAACAAGACTTGGGCAGAACACTTGTAGCATATTCAGCAGGTTTTTCACACCTTGCGGCAGCACAAACTATATGAAAACTTGGAAAAATGATCCTTTGGCATGAATAAGGTCCACTACTTAGGTTACATCATTGATCAACATGGTGTGCATGTGGATCCAGCCTAGATTAAGGTCATCCATGACTGGCCAACCCCAACCACACTCACTGAACTTTGGATATTCTTGGGCCTCGCCAATTTCTATCGCAGGTTCATGTTGGGATTCTCTCATATCGCATGGGCCCTCAGCCAAGTAACCAGGGGTGGCGGTAAGGAAAACTTTGCATGGGGCTTGTCCCAACAACAAGCCTTTGATGACATGAAGAAGCATTTTTTCTCATCCCTAGTACTTTCATTATCAAACCTGCAACATCTATTTCATATCAAGACAGATGCTTTTGACTATGTTGTGGGCGTCGTTCTTACTCAACACGGCCACCCTGTGGCATATAATAGTGATACACTTTCAAATGTTGTCCATAGCTACCCTACTTATGACAAATAAATGTACTCCATTGTGAAATCTTGTCGCCCGTGGAGACATTACATTCTTGGGAAGGAGACAGTCATCCACACTAATTGCAAGCCACTACAGTTCATGCAGACCCAAAGAAAATTGCAGAAAGACCGCCATTAGAAGTGGTCAACATACTTACAACAGTTACACCTCAACATCAAGTATAAAACATGAAGTACCAACCGAGTTGTTGACTTCCTCAGCCGACCTCCAGTCGCTGAACTCACCACGGTTCTATACTCTTACGACCATGAGACCTATGGATGGCCTCACCTCTACGATACAGACCCTGACTTCTCCACCACCTACCAAATGTTGGGCGCTAAATCAATGGTCGCTAATTTCCATCTTCAGGATGGGTTGTTGTGTCATCTAGGCCATCTCTGTGTTCCATCAAGAGAGCATGTGAAGATGATTTTGGAATCTCACTATAGTTGGGTGCCAGGACACTTTGGCGTTGAAAAGACAGTGGCAGTGTTGCAAAAACATTTCTACTGGCCGAAACTTAGACAGGATGTCGGCAAGTATATCAGGTCTTGCATCGCTTGTGCTATTTCCAAATAGAACACTAAGAAATAGAGCATGTACACCCTTCTTCATGTTCCTAACAGGCCATGGGAATACATCTAAATGGACTATATATTAGGCCTCCCGTCGACCAAGAAGGGAAATTACTATGTTTTCGTTGTTGTTGATCGCTTTTCCAGGATGGCGATTCTAGTCACCTGCAAGAAGAACATCACAAGAGAAGCCAATGCCAAGATATTCTTTGAATGAGTATGGGTACATTTTGGGATCCCACAAACCATTATCTTATACTGTGACAGTCAGTTCCTCATCTCATTCTAGTCGATCCTCTGGTCACTGCTAGATACCAAGCTCACTAAATTCAGTGCCTTCCACCCCCAGACAGATGGCCAAAATGAGGTCGTCAATTGGATGGTCGTACATATCATGCGCATGTACAATTCAAAACACCCCCACGCTTGGGATGATAGTCTTCCCTATGTCCAGCATAGCTACAATCGAGACCTGCATAGGTCAACTGGACACAGCCCCTTTCATGTGGGGTTGGGATTCCAACCATTGGGTCCCATGGATATTTCACTACCCCTAGAAAACACCTCAACCGACTCATCCCCTGCTCCACCAGAAGATGACAAAGCCACCTGGTTCATTGAGTGGATCCAGCACATCTACCAACAGGTTCAGGATATTCTACAGAAGTCTAATTCCAAGTACAAGCAACGCCATGATCACCATCGGATGCCACATAAGTTTCAGGTGGGCGACAAAGTTTGGTTGCATTTCCAAAAAGAACGCCTTACAAGGCCACATCGAAATCTTTGCCCACTCCATTATGGGTCATACACCATCACCAAGGTTGTGGGTGAAAATGATTTTGAGCTCAACATTCCCCCCTTCCTTGGCCTACATCCAGTATTAAACGTGGCTCTCCTTCGGCCATATTTCCCACCATTATTGGAAACCTCAGAGAAATCATAGCAGTTGACACCAATAGAGCTCAACCCTGATTGCATGAAATAGGAATCTAGTGATCATATTGTGGACACACAGATCAAGGGAACTCGACAACAAAGGATCCATCTTTATCGAGTCATCAAAGCAGGGCATCTCCTGCACCAAGGCAAGTGGCTCACCCTGGGCCAAATTCAACAGAAATTTCCTCATCTGATGGGGGAACTCAACACAATGGAGACCATTTATTCCTAAGGAGGGAGGATTGATCCAGGTGGATATTGGTGGCCACCTACCTATTCCACTAGCTCAAAAAACAGTTTTCCACCTTGGTAGTTTTTCGACATTTTTTCGAGTTCCAAACTTCTGGGGTCGTTTTGAGGCCTTAAACGACGTTTTTGGGGAATTTGGGGCCCAAGTTACTAGCAAAGGAATTAACCTGGGCTAGTCGAAAATTTTTCTTCTCAGTTATACCTTTCCAACGGGATGTCGTTCACCTAAAACGGAGATCATATGCAAAAGTTATGACTGCGGGAAGTTGATGTACTAACTTACCCAAACAGGGC
>SNQJ01S0002491.1:0-12966 GCA_010110895.2 Picea sitchensis
CAACATTGGCAGAATATTCTAGAGACAGGTATGCTTGTGAAGCTTATGATCAATTTGTAAATCAAGAAGAGCCTATGATGACTGATGATTGCATAATAAATTATATGTTCTCAACTGATCCTAATCCATGTGATGGAAATCCTGTTTTGTTATCCTCTTGTGAGCATTATTCTGATAAGTAAATTGTAGTTTTTGATGATCACGAGTTGATCTCAAGAGGACAAGAAGATGATCAGTCTTCTTGCAGAGGAACAATCATGGCTGAGAAAGAGGTTTCCATAGATGTGTAGCTGTTTCCCAAGGAGTAGCATGTTTCTTATATTCTTTTCAAGGATCCAGTGGCAACCTTCATGGAGTTATATTTTTCAGAGGGCTTGAAAGTTTCAGATTTCTTCAACTCGCCCATGTTTTCAGGCGAGTATGATTTCTGGAAGGAGTTATTATTATGGTTGTTACTTTCCAGACATCATTTACTGATCAGTGATCAAGATGAGATTTCTTCAGTATTCAAATTTCTTGGATGGCTACTATGGAAATCAACATTCACTTAACAAATGGCAGAGCTAGTTAGAGTAGAGTAGGGTAGGAAATAAGCTTGTTGCCCGAGAATTTATTTCTTCCAGTTTGCAGCAGAAATAGTAGTTAACTTGGTTGAATAAAGGCAGGTTTTGAAGGTATTCAAATACCAGTTGCACAGAGCTTGAGAGTTTTCAGAGATTGGTTTCACAGGCTAATTGACTCCATGCCCAATGGAACACTAGAGTTTAAGTTTTGTTTGAGATTTCTCCAGGAAAGGCATCAGATCTGGAGTTCTTGAAACCTCACAGGGAGGATTCCATCCCCGAGTAGGAGCCAGATGTTATCTCCCAAAATAACACCGTCATTTTTCTAATTTTTAGGAGATAAGAACAGGTCCAAAATTTCATTTCAAAAAAATTTTAGGTGCATTAGATGGTCTGCTTTTCAAATACAAACTTGGAAAAATCATTTGATTTGGTCTAGGCATTCAAAATTTCAAATTTCAGGTTTCATTGGTTAAGGCAGGCTAAAAAATGGTTCGTTAACCACCAAAAGCAGAGCTTTCCGATGGTTAACAGGCTAAATTTCGGGCTAGTTAACCATCGAAAGTCATAATTTCCAGAAAAAAATGCCTTTGCGAAAAATCAATTTTCTCAGCCGTGGAATGTCCGTTTTGCACGTTCAAATAGTCAATTTTTAACTACAGATCATAATATTTCCAGTGATGCAATCAGATTTGGACTTGAAGCTCAGGAAGAGAGATGAAATCTCCCCGCAAGATCAGATGTCAGAAAATGCTTTGCAAAACTGTTACAGGGCAGCAAGCTAATGTTTTTGCCCAGATCGGGATTTTTTGAATCCGAATGGTTTGAAATCGATTCCAATGGATAAATGGTGAATTATCAAGTTAGATTTGAATTCTATTTGTGAGGGATAAGATAAGAAGAGGTGTTTTAATCATTTTTGGTATCGTTTTCAAAGGCAGAAATATCAGGGTAGAATTACTGGGACTGTGGAGTTTATTTACCTTTGCTGCTCATTTACATTTACCAGAACTTATGATGGAGGGGATTTGAAGGTTTTGATTGATTGGTTTGAAGGTAGGTCTCTTTTAAATGTTCTCTTTCTTCTCACTTGGAAGCATAAAATTATGACACTCAAGAGGAATTTTTCATGGTTAAAAAGCTTCCATGTACATCATCAATTCAACTCCATGGCAGATTCTCTTTCAAAGGAAGCAATTGGAAATAGTACAGGGTGGCTGCACTTTGAAGTTTGAAGAATATCACAGTCAAGTTCTGTCAACTTGTGGTTCTTTGTTTGTCTTTTAGACTTACTTTCTCTAGTCATATTGAATTCACATGTTTGTATTTTGGGAATGGGAGCACCTATGGAAAATATAGAACTTATGGTCTTAACAACATTAACCCATCGAATCTTGATGATTTGTTTGCTTCTGAGATCGCATTGCCAGGGGTGGTAGATTCGGAGCCTTTTGTTCTTTCACACATGGTCACACAGATGCAGATTAATATTTCATTGCAGGGTCATTCTCATCATCAAAAGTAGTTTTCAATCAATACTCAGCTACTTCAGGCGACAACACAAGTGCAGCAAGTTGCAACAGATCCTCAAAGCCATGGCAACTCATTCTTGCAATTGTCTGTGTTTTCACCTTCATACAGTTTGGCATCCCTTGGTCGAATGTCATCAGTCAGTGGAGATTTCCAGTGCCATAAACCCAATGAGTCTCTGCTATCTCCAGTGTCAAACTCATGTCCACATGGTAGATTAAAGAATGATAGAGAATGTTCAAGCTAGCAATGGGACAACCAAACTAACAGACATAAAGGAAACATGACCTCTTACACATCAAACTGAAGTTTCCATCTCTGTACAAGGAGGAGAGGCATCACCAAAAAGACCTTGAACCTTCAGCAAATCGACAGGGTAATCATTTTTGTCCAGCTTAAACATTTTTAGAAGCTAAGCTTTTCGGTGGTTAACAGACCCAGATTTTTATGCCCTTAACCACTGAAACCTGTTACAGGGCAGCAAGCTAATATTTTTGCCCAGATTTCATTTTTTCTCAACCAAATCTTTCGAGGTTGGTTTCTAAAGATGCATAATAATTAAATACATCAGGTTTTAGGTTTTATATTGATGTATTTGATGGTTAATAAGGCGGAAAAGTGAAAATGGTGAACTAGTTAATGGGCAGAAAAACTGTCTTTTTGCCAAAGGAGGCAAATTCGAATTTCTTATAGTGATTCATCAGCCTTGGAAGGCTTTCTACATCTGTCAAAGATTTTGGAGGATATGGAGGCTATCAAGATAGAGTTTGACTCCTTAGATATGATCTTTTCCTATTTTGATTTGATTTTCCATTTTTAGAATTCCAAATCCATTTTTATAGGATCTCATCCTACACTTGTTTGGTTTGACTATTTTTAGCAAATCTGATCCATCTTTCAAGGATCTAGATTTCATCTTGTAAGGCTATAAAGCCAAAGAGATTTGGAGAACAAGGGGTTGGACTTTGGAGACTTTTTCATATTATGTAACTCAAAACTTCTCATTGTCATATGAAGTAATACAAGCTTCTTTTGCCATAACTTGTTCAGTTTTCATCTCCTAGTCTATTATGTACTTTCACTTGGATATTATATTCATGTTGTTATGCTTGTCTAATGCCAGATAACTATCATCTTATCACTGCATTCATAAGTTTAACTCTGCAAGTATTCTTGTGATTATTGTAATTGGCCATTCATATATGTTTATATGTGACTATGCTGATATAATAGTTATTTCTTCATTCATCCCTTTATTTGTAAACTCTCTGAACATTTGTAGTTGAAAGCCTTGTCCATCTTGATGTGTTTATGCATGATTTGAGTGAAGAATTGATTCAGTCCTCCGACTTGATCCAAACCTACACTTTTTATTGAGAAAATAGTTACCAAAAGATTAAGTTACCAGGCATCTCTGACTTACAGCCTAGGAGAGTTTCCTGGAGTGATAACACTGTGAGAGAAAGAAGAGGAAGTTATAGTGGGTTTGTTGTAGGTTGTATCCCTTCATATGATAGATAATAATAAAGGAAGGACTGGGCAATTTCTCTGGTGGATGTATCCCACACTGGGTGAACCACGTAAATCTATGTCTTTATTGTATTGTGTATCTTTTGTGTTTTGTTTCCGCATTTGTTTTATTTTATTTCTCCATGGTCCTATTTTTCTAACAGAGGCATCCATGCCTCTGAAAACATGGAACAGTATCTCTCCCCATACAACCAGCAGATGAGATCCATTAAATAGATATACGGCTCCCTTAAGTTGGTCATCTGGTACCAATGAGAGGTCTGATTGGTGTATTTTTTATCTTATATCCACCATTAATCCGTCACCCAGGTAGTGTTGTGGCGCTCATAGAAGATTACAATGAAATTGGTGTTTAGTCACTCCTCTTGGTCTCTAAGCTTGTAATAACTATGCACCTCTACCGAAAGGAAAACCTAGACACACTCTCCATTGTCGTCATTGATCAGGAACTTATGTGTGATTGTGTGGTTGATGAGCCATTACATTAGTTCTATATAGGGAAACACTGGGGTTCTTCTCGCTACGATGTGCAGGTACGATCGACAGATATTGGGAAAAACTTCATCATTGAGCTTTCTCATATCAAGGTCGTTGTGCGGGATACATTCTAGGAATTCTTCCTAATTGATCTTCTTGAAGAGTTCTCCCCAATGTGGGAGTACCACTTTGGTCCCTGTGATTGCCTCCGTGTCTCCAAAGGCCGGCAGTTGACTAAAAATCTTCTTGGTATATGGAATGATGATTGGTTCTGGCCTTGGAGAAAATTCCAATTGTTTTGTAGCCATTGGGGAAGAGCCTTCTCCTACCTTTGGTTCCTTCATCTTAGGCACTCTCGGCGATCACCTAGTGTTTGGATTTCTTGGAGCCATTGTTCCTGTAATTGAAATAAAATCCTTTAGAGACGTCATATAGAGCAATACTTGATAAAATATATGTATGAAGTGTAAGCATTAAAAATCTAGACAGGTACATACATGTAAAGCTTGCTAAAACTGGTTATTTGATACTCATGGGATCTCGGTTTATTTGAATTTCTTATTTCTCTTCTTTGGATGCTCTGAAAATCCTTTGTGCACAGAATGGTTCTGTTTACAATGGATCAAGAGAATTCAAATGGGGAATAACTTACCGTGTCATATCAACCAATTAATTCAGGTTATGAGTGAAATTCAAACAAATATGTCGTTGAATCTCTGCAAATTTAATTCTTCGTGGGTTGACAGCGGAGGCACAGAGGGTGATGTGTTCTATCGGTAATTTCAAATGGATTTTTGATTCGCACACGAAGTAGAAACTAATGTGAGATTTGGAATTAATTAGTCCCTTAAATGCTCCAAATCTAAATGTATCTAGCGCTAAAACGTCCCATCATGTCTCTTTCCTAGTGGGCGGATCGGGGATCGACAATGTTTTGTGGAAGTTTTCGTTGATATCCTTCTAAAAAAACTCTGACATCGATCAATTTCATCGTATGGTGCTGACGTGGTGAAACTGGCTCGGGACACATGTCAATGAAGACCGGTGACTTAACTTGTGAGTATTAGTCGGGACTTTCTTCAAGTTGTGTGTTTTAAACTAAAACCTGGGATCGCCAATGTCGACAGGATATCGAGGGTCGGAAATCAGGGTTAAACTTATCATGAGTGCCTTCGGATTAACTTCTTTGAAAACTCTCGATGTCGAAACACTTCAGAAATCGGTGATCGGGGAAACTATTTAGTGTGGTCTGAATGTTCGTCGCGATTCAGTTTTCTCCGATTCCGACAAGCGCGTCGGGTATCGGCTATAGGTGATTTTGTTTCTTTCTTTTTAAAAATTTACTCCCTTTGCCTTTTATCAATGTTGAAGGGGATCAGCTATCGATGATCTCCATATGTGATACTTGTCGAGAAACAAAACTTCATTTCCCTGATACCGGTGAAGATCGACGCTTGGCAACTGAGGTTTTTCGAGTGATTCCTTTTTTAAGTGTTAAGCCATTTTTAATTCATGGGGTTTCATAGAGTTAAATCAAGCTGGAAATATAATGAGAGTTAAGAGAACAAGAAAAAACAAAACATTTCTCAAAAGGAAATCGAATTCAAAGAGTGCAAAGATCAAATGGTACCCAAAAAGTGAAAAATTGACATAGAATTTTTAGGGTGTGTTGAGTGCTCAAAAAATAGCGACTTACTGGGTGAAAGCAGAAACTTTGTTCCTTCCTTGAGCTTGGCTAATGAAAAATCTGATTAGGAACTTAACTAGTTTTCATCAGAGATTTGTTTACCCTTGCATTTGGAATTTCCCCGGTTGATGCATCTGGGCCTCCCTGTGGGGTTTTTAATATTTATTCCACCTTCTTTTCCTGTAACCTTGACTCACGCCCTCTTTTGACAATATTCTAGTAGATCATTCACTAGCACTAGAACTTTTAGTTATACTTATTCATTTTCTATGTTGTTTCTCCACTGCCAGCGAGCATCCATAGCCCCGGTGGCGTCACCTCGACGTCACAGAAATTTCTCTGCTGCCAGGGAGCGTCCATAGCCCCAGTGGAGATATCTGCATACCCTCTCCTACTGTGTGCTCATTTGATATAGTTAAATTTTATTTTGGAAGAATTCCCTGAGCGAGAGGGAGAGGAAGATGTTTGTTATTTTCAAAAAGATGAGGTGGTTAAGATGAAACTCAGTAGCTCTGCCTCTGAGGTGCATGTAGTCCTATCCATCTTTCCTTCTTTGCCTTAATATTCAACTAGACCACTAAGCAGGCACTTCCGCATTTATTCAGAGTTGTTCATCTGCACAGGTTAGATAGATAATCCCTTGAGCAACCGTAGGTTCCTCGGCATTTCTTGTGTTTGTATGTGAGCGTTGATTTAGGAAGAGAGTTCGCTATGTCACATGATTTGAGGTCAACCATTGTCTTGCTAAACACAATCTTTCAAAATCTCGGAATCATGATCGCAAAAGAAAAAACAAAAGATATAAATGCAAAAGATAAATCAACACATCAAAAATAAACAAAATTAAATTTATTTTTTTTAATCAATTAATTAATGAAAATATTGTTTAAGGGCTTGGCCATTTACTGGGAGAGCATCATATTCTCCCCTCAGATTTTGTAGTTGATATGTGCCTAACCCAATCTTCTCAGCCACCTAGAAATGTCTTAGCCATAGATTATGAAACTTATAATGTTTGCCTTTAGGCTCGTTTGCTCTATCCCATTTTAGGACTAAGTCTCCTACTTCAAAATTCTTCTCTTTAGCCTTATGCTTATCAAACCATCTTTTGACTAACTGCTAGTGAGCTATGAATTTTGATTTAGCTTTCTCCATTTCTTCTTCTATCATGAGTAGGGTGTCAATTCTTTGTTGTAAGATTGATTAGGGTTGACCTATGGAATTTTGAGCGAGTTGAAGGGATGGAAGATATAGCCCATTTGGGAAAATGGATTCCTACCCGTATACCAAAAAGTATGGGGAATTCCCTATTGTTGGGTTACGAAAAAGGTATAAATATCTTCCTTTTTCCCACTGTTCCTGATATGATTTTGATTGATTCTTTAGATAGTTAGGGATAGATAGGAAAGAATATGATTAATATGTCTCTTAGGGTTGTTATTAAAATTTTATTAAATATATTCTAATTTACGATTGGAATGGTTTGATTTTGTTGCAGAATTGGATAAATAACTGTCAAAGATAACCAAAGAGATTTTGGCTATGCGCAAGCTGTTGGAGGTTGAAGACTTTTTAGGTGCAAAGCAGTTTTGAAAATAATGCATTGTCTATATTGTAACTTTATAATAGTAAAGCAATCCTGAGGATCTTTTGATCCTCAAGATAGCTTGATTTACCCAAAATATTGTAATATATAAGAGGGTAATAGATCCAAAAAAACAAGGAAAAAATGTATTCAAGTATTTAGACTCAGAATTGCTCTACGCAAGTAGTTTTTGTAAATGTTTTACCAGCCATGGAATCAATGAAAGTTTTGAGTGTTTTTATCATTTCTGTGCTCTGAGTTTCTCGTAGCAGTACTTCTGAAGACCGAGGGCCCAGTCTGAAGGAGCTACTATCTCGTTATGTAATTGTATCAGTTCGAAGTTTGATTTATATTTTGTGAATCAGATCTCTTTTACAATAGCCAAGGATAAATGCATAAGTGTGTTAATGATTTTATGATTGTTTGCGTATAGAAGACAGACATTTCCATTAGTTATTAATGATTGTCGTTATGATTTCCATTTCTGAAGTTATTGCTTGATAGTTCCTCACATTTTCATCCACGCTGTTCCTTTTCCTTAGATTTACGATTGTTGTTCCTTTCGGTTAAAGTTACAATAGGTGTTCCTTTCGACTAAAGTTATAATAGTTGTTCCTTTCGGAAAAGTTACATTAGTTGTCCCTTCCGATTAGATTATAATTTTTGTTTCTTTCCATAGATAGACTAATTCGTTATTTCCTTTCCAGTAATCAGAATTCATAATTG
The DNA here is from genome assembly GCA_010110895.2 of Picea sitchensis. Taxonomy (NCBI): domain Eukaryota; kingdom Viridiplantae; phylum Streptophyta; class Pinopsida; order Pinales; family Pinaceae; genus Picea; species Picea sitchensis. Next base: position 8,099 of record SNQJ01S0002491.1, read on the forward strand.
ATAGTTAATTCTGCAAGTCCTTACTTAGATCCAATTACTGCTTTCTAGTTAAGTGAATTCAATAAATTAATTAGTTCCTTTTCATTTTACAGCATCTTAGTAATCAGATTTCAATTCCATTTAGTTCTTAGAATCTTTGGTGAACGCTTGAGGAACTTGATTGTTGATGAACTCAGATTTGGTTTAGCTACACGATTTTAGGCTACCTGCATAGACTTTGCTAATATTCTTGAGATAAAAGATGAATCTCCGGGTTGATAAATTAATGTTAAACTAAGGTTGTTTTTAGGACATCTTTAGACACCAACATTTTGGCGCCGTTGCCGGGGAGAATGTCAAAGGTAGCATAGGTTGTGTCTCTAGAGGACCAGGTATTGAAGATGGAAGGTAAGAACCTACACAGGTAATAAGTAAAATGCGTATGCCAACGCTTACCTCCAGTTGACACTTAAGAGGCTTCGTAGGTGCTTTCTTTTGTTGAAATTTCTTTTGTTGTTGTGTGAAGTGTGTATGACTAGAAAGAAGGATCTTGAAAAACCAAAACCCAGGGTTCGGTGATCCCTGGAAGAAGCACTTTCATAGACGAAATCATCAAAAAGGGTGAATCTCAAGCTTTGGTTGGACCTAGGAAAGGACCCACCTAAATCCCTCAAGTAGTAGTTTCACCAACTACGGCCCACGCTAAGATTCATAGAAAAATTGAAGGAACCAAGCAGAGCTTTTAGAATACAGATCTCCCATCGCTCAATCCCTTAGAAGAGGGAAGCTCTAATAATATGGAGGAGGGAATAGGAGAAACTAGCGGGGTTTCCAAGGCATACCCACCACCACCACCACCTGATCCTGAGTCTCCTATGAAAGAATAAGGCATATCCAAAATCCCAGATAAAGGGAGTGCAATCAAATTCCTTGGAAGACCAAATAATCAACAATTTCAAATAGAATACCTGGATCAAGAACCTCCTGAAAATTTTTGGCACATTTTCGATCAAATGGCATAACCAAATCAACAACAACCCAGACCTCCACACTAGAGTATCCAATAGTTGATCCAATTGCCAATGCCCCCATGAAAGCAATCCCCTTAAAAAACCTGCCAACCTTCCATGGACTGATTTCAGAAGACCTGAATGCATTCCTATTTGAATTTGATGTCCTATGTAGAGGGTATGATTACACCTCTGAACCCCAAAAATTAAAACTATTCCCCTCTACCTTGAAGGGAGCAGCCCTATGCTAGTTCATGGGATTGGGAGGTGGAACCATTAATTCATGGGACCAGATGAAACAAACCTTCTTGTTAAAATATCAGGATTATTGCAGAACCAGAGACCTAAAAGATGAAATCTTTCAAATGACTGCGAAAGAAAATGAATCATTAGAATAATATGTCGAAATATTTCAGTATAATTTGCAAATATCACCCTACGGTACATTACCAGGTGAATTACTCAAAGCAACTCTGATCAAAGGCGTGAGAGATGAATGGGTAGAAAAATTAAATTTAATGGGGAAAGGTGACATTTATCAAGAAACTTATGAAGATATTGTTCTATTGTGAATCAAGTGCTCACAAGGAAGTACACAGACTAGGTTAGGAATGCGGACATCCCTCACAATAAATAACAATATCTCCAGCGGGGGTGTTACACGAGTTGAAGTCGGTAATCTCCTAGAAAACTTTAAAACAGATATTTTGGGCACTCTGACTACACAATTGGATGTATTGCAAGCCAAACAAAAAAAGGTAGAGGCAGAGCATACCTTGGCTATATTTTTCCACAGGTGCAGAAAGAAACATGGTCCAAGGGAATGCCCCTTGGATATAGTTCGGGTTTGCGCTATTTTCGCCAAGGATCATGACACGGAGGAATGCCCATAACTCCTTGGATTGAAAGCTATATTCAAAGAAGTAGAAGAGGAAACAGAACCATTATATATGATGGCTCAGTGCTGTCAGTGGCATTCCCGGCCTCAAAATACATTTCAGGACCCTTCCTCTTTCTTTCCTGGACAGTACAATCAACAGCAGAATCCTGGATAGTATAATCAACAACAAAATTTTGGCAGCACATGGCAAGGTCAGCCATTTACTAATCAGAACTGGTAGCCCCAGTAGTACCCACCTATAATTCCTACTTGGCCAAACCAGCCTGCCACAAACCCCAACTGGAAAAATCAACCAACTACAAGTTCCAATTGGCCAAATTCACAATACCCCACCTCATCCTAGCAAAATTCGAATAATACCTACCCTCCAAAATAGCCTAACTGGACCGCCCAAAACCCAAATTGGAACCAGAACTAGCACCACCCCATGGGGATGAACAACCAACCTATGGGGATGACCTCTCAAACCCAACCTCCATTACAAACTCCACTCCCATTGCCCCTGATCTAAAAATGAAGAAGACTTGAAAATCTTGTTATGTGTTTAAAGAAAATGGATCAATTTTGCAACACATAAATTAAGGGATTACTCATGCAAAATACACATAGATAGTAGCATAATCAATGAACATAAGCACATAAAACACAGCAATTGATAAAGGAGTTCACCCCTCTCTTGGGCTACATCTCCTAGTCCAGCTTCCAATGGATCATTATTATTAATTTCTCAAAGTGCTCAAAAACATGCCTTACAATGCTCAAATTGACTAACTGACTGCTCCAATGGCTTCAGAGCATCCAAAAACCCCTCGCTTGGATTTTTCAGCACCTCAATCGGTCGACAAACGAAGAAGTTAGGCCTCCTAGAAGTCCCCCCTTCAAGCTTGTTGTGTCTGCATCTACAAATTGCACCCTTCTCCAATGAACCTGGCACACACACAATAAATAGCATAAAAACCCAGCACTGGGCGCAATTGTGCCAATGATGCAAACTGTAGGACGGTTATGAGCGCACCAGCCCCTAACCGCCTAGCACCTGGGCACATGGGGAGTTACAATATGACCGCAGGCTTTAACCGTTGCCAACTTTTTGAAACCAAACTTAAACCCCCTCCGCACTACGTGTGGTCACATGGCTGTCCGTATACAACATATATATAAACACCCGCGACCAGGGGCTCCATGCGTCGTAACCCCCACGCGCAATATTACCACTGGTCATATGTTTGTGGAACAAAACCACGGGTCGGGGCTAAGCCCCGGCCCGACCTTCCGCCATATACAATGATATGTGAACTTAAATAAAATACAACACACATATGTAACAAGAAACAAGTGGTGGTGCAATGGTCGGGCGGATGTTGTGAAGGCTTATGTGGTGGGGAGGTCCGGGGGTCGAACCCCACGGACTCCAATAATTTTACATACAAACTAAAAGCCAAAAAAGGGGTGCCACGTGGCAGCCCATGATTGGGCCACGTGGCACCTTACCATTAACCAACGAGATGCCACATGTCGACTTCTCATTCGACCAACTTTCAACCAACAGATGCTTTCCATGTCACCACATGTACGGTCGTACGGCTCTGCCACGTCAGCCTGTACGGAATGTACAGTCAGCACCATTTTTTTGCCTGTTTGACTTTATGAACAGATTGAAATATCTCTCGCTCCCGACGTCCGTTTGAGACGAAACGAGTTGTGTTGGGTTTGCAACGATGAGACCTACACCCTCGTCTGGTTTGAAGCGATTCCGAGCACTTTGAATTTTTGAGCAAAATTTGATCCCTTGATCACACCTCCCCATTGGGAAGATTTTGGACCTCCAAAAGACTATTTTCAGTCTATGTGAAGATGAGGGTAAATTTCCCTCACCCTTCCAACCTCAATCCACTTGGGCTTTCTTGGATTCGTCCCTTTAAGACCAACTCGAAGATACTCCACATTTCCTCATTTTGAAGTTCGCATTCTCCTGTCAAGGATGGTGTCTTCCTGCAGTTCTGTAAGATACTCTAGAGAAAAATCATCGATGGAAGGAATTTGAACATGCTCTCCTTGATAAGCAATCAATGGAGGCTCATACAACTTCAAATTCTCAACATTAACAACTGCATACATTTGCATATAAGGAGGCAAATCGAAACGAAAAGCATTGTTACCAATCTTGTCGATAATCTTGAAAGGACCATATCGAATCGGTTTCAACTTTTTACCTTCTCCTTTAAGCCTCTCCTTTCTGATGTAAAGCCAAAATTCATCTCCAACTTGGAAACTGTGATCAACACGATGCTTGTCATGTCTCTTCTTGTACTTGGCCTAACTCTTTTCCAACTGCTCTTGCACCACTTGATGTATCGACTGAATTTGTTCAATGAACTTCTTCGCCCTATCAATGTCATATTGACCATCGACAGCAATATCTTTCCCAAAGATAAAATCTAAAGGAGACTTGGGCAAATAGCCAAAACATGCTTCAAATGGCGACGTTGCGTCGAAGAGTGCTTAGCTCGATTGTACGCATGTTGAATGTAGTGTAAATGCTCATCCCAAAGTTTAGGATGCTTGCTGCAATAAGCACGAAGAAGATGTACCACTATACAATTTACCACTTCTGTCTGACCATCTGTTTGCGGATGAAAATCCGTGCTCTTTTTAAGTTTGGTGTCCGTGAGTGCCCATAAACTCGACCAAAAACTTCCAACAAATCGAGAATCTCGATCAGAAATAATGGACTTAGGAAATCCAAAATGCACCCAAACATTTTGAAAGAACAACTATGTCGTTTGTTATGCTATTACCTGCTTAGTACAAGGCATCAAAATACACATTTTTCTAAATCAATCAACCACAACATAAAGATAATCATGACCTCGTCTCAACATAGGTAAACCACCTACAAAATCCATGGAAATACTTTCCCAAGGTCGAGAAGGAACTGGAAATGGAGTATACAAACCCAACTTTCGATTGCTAGGTTT